>MJUU01002478.1:34528-51313 GCA_002080025.1 Modiolus philippinarum | reverse complement strand
ACCATCATATCCAATACCTGTACAAAGTTTGAAGTGAACTAGCCATAGGTTTGTCAAGTTAGAACACATCATGTGAAAAATTGCCTTAGAATTTATAAATAAAGTTCCATAACTCTTGCAAGAAAAATCAAAATTTCACCAAAAAGTATACAGATCATGAGGCCATCATACCCAATATCTTTCCAAAGTTTGAAGTGAATCGACCATAGAGTTGTTGAGTTAGAGAGCGACATGTACAAAAATTACTTTAAAATTGACGAATAAAGTCCCATAACTCCTACAACAAAAATCGAATTTTCACAAAAAAGTATACAGATCGTGAGTCTATCAAACCCAATACCTCTACAAAGTTTGAAGTGAATCGACCAAAGGGTTGTCTAGTTAGAGCGCGACATATAAAAAATTGCCTTAAAATTGACGAATAAAGTCCAATAACTCCAACAAGAAAAATCAAATTTTCCCGAAAAAGTATACAGATCCTGAGGCCATCATACCCAATACCTCTGCTAAGTTTGAAGTGAATTTGCAAAATGGTTATCAAGTTAGAGCGTGACATATGAAACGGACAGACAGACAGACGGACGGACGGACGGACGGACGGACGGACAGACGGACGGACGGACGGAAATCGGACATTGGTATACCATAATACGTTCGTCATTAGATGGGCGTATAAAAATCATTCAAGCAAAATGAAACTTAAACTTGATCTGTAACTCATCCTAATAAGTCTACATACCAAATATCAAATCATTTGCTTGAAGCATTTTGAAAAAAAAGTGCCGAAAACTGATATTTCACAAAATTTTCAATTTCCAAGGGCCATAACATCCATAAAAATTATTCAAGCGGAATGAAACTTAAACTTGACCTGTAACTCATCTATATAAGTCTACATACCAAATATCAAGTCATTAGCTTCCAAAAAAAGTGTGGAAAACTGAAATTTTCACAAAATTTTCAATTTCCAAGGGCCATAACTTCCATAATAAAGGGCTACGCAGAGCGCAGCATGATACGACCGCAGCATGTCAAACACTGAAATTTGAACAAGTGTAATTCAAAATGAATGAATACACAGTAAAGAGCTTGATACAATAATTACAGGGACACAATAAAGAGCTTGACCCAGTTATTAGCTGCACAATAACTAAGGAAAATAAAAATTAGCCCTTATAATTCCTTGTATATATCGGAAATTATAAAAGATATGTCAAATTGTTCATCTACTTAATTATACCATAAAAGGATATGGAGAAAGGAACCCCATTAAAATCCAATACAAAAATAAAAGATTTTACATATTTTGAAAATTGCAATTCCTCATAGCTAAGAAACTGTAAGAGCTATCTTTTGACATACTAACAAAAGCTTACAACAAGAGGACTCCAAAACAAACTAGAGCTGTCGCCGAATGGCAACCAATTATGCCCCCGCTCATTGAACCCTGAATCAATATGGCAAGTGCATATTTAAGTGTGTGTTGACTCAAAACAGGTGTTGACACAGTACAAGTATGGACACAATGATATGCCTCCCCTTTTTCCAAAATATATAAAAAGGAAGTTCTGAGCCCAAAAATCAATTCTATGGGTGCTAGGCAATCTTCCTGTAAAGTTTCAACCATTTTTAGGCACTTTGAATTTTCCCGCCTTTTTCCAGTTTCCATGGCAACGGCAGCCATTTTGAAAATTCTGAGGACCAAAATCATTTCTATGGGTCCTAGACATTCTTTTTGTAAAGTTTCATCAAATTTGAGGCACTTTGAATTTTCCCGCCTTTTTTCAGTTTCCATGGCAACCGCCGCCATTTTGAATATTCAAAAAGATATGTGTGTGCACATCTACTTATTGTAAGTTAGATTCCTTTGAAGTAGTTTGAATTTGTTTGCAAACTTTCTCAAAAACATGAATAGTTGTGTTTTTCATTCATACGGACGGACGGACGGACGGACGGACGGACGGACGGACGGACGAACGAACGGACGGACAAGGGTAAAACAATATGCCCCCCGACTTTTCGTCGCGGGGGCATAAAAACAAAAAAATCACATGAAATATATGATTTTCACTTATTTCGAAAAATTACAATTTTGACCCCTTTGACTCCTTGTAGCTAAAAAAACAGAAAGAGCTACGCCAAATAGGTTGACATACTACTGATAGCTTAAATCAAGAGGAATCCACAGAAAAAAATCCCACTGAAATCCGATGAAAAATAAAAATTTTAAGTAACCTGCAAATTTGCAAGTTTGTCCCCATTCGGCCCCTTATAGCTCGGAAAACAAACAAGTTGTCAAAAATCTGATGAAGCAGCTCTATATTTACTTTCAAATAGAATCCATTAAAAAAAACTTAAAATAAAAAAAATGAAATTTTTGAAAATCGCCCCTTTAGAGCCCCATTTATCTCGTGAACGGTACACGCCACGTAAAATCCGTTGACATACTACTGAAAGAAATCTAACTAGGAACACACTAAAACAAACCCCATGAAAATCCAATAAATAATAAATATTCTAGAGCCAAATATGTGAAAACACCCAATTTTGCCCTTTTTGGCCCCTTTTTTGAAAACGGGAGGGGCCAAAATGACCAAAACCCTACCCAGCCTTCCGTTTGTGCTAAGAGATTCTGTGGTAAAATTTCATAAGGATTGGTCAACAGGAACTTATGTAATTGCCCAAAAACAAAAGTGTCTACAGACGACGACAACGACAACGACGACAGCACCATACCATTATACGACCTCAAATTTTTTGTGGTCGTATAAAAATCATTCAAGCGGAACACAACTTAAACTTAATCTGAAGCTCATCTATATTAGTCTATATACCAAATATAAAGTCATTTGCTTAAAGCGTTTCCAAAAAAAGTGTGGAAAACTGAAATTTTCACAAAATTTTCAATTTCCAAGGGCCATAACTTCCATAAAAATCATTCAAGCAAAACGAAACTTAAACCTGATCTGTAACTCATACCAAACATGAGATCATTTGGTTGAGGCCTTTAAAAACTAGAGCTTTTGCCGAATGGCAACTAATTATGCCCCCGCTCATTGAACCCTGAATCAATATGGCAAGTGCATATTTAATTGTGTGTTGACACAATACAGGTATGGACACAATGATATGCCTCCTCTTTTTCCAAAATATATAAAAGGGAAGTTCTAAGCCCAAAAAATCAATTCTATGGGTGATAGGCAATCTTCTTGTAATGTTTCATCCATTTTGAGGAACTTTGACCCGCCTTTTTCCAGTTTCCATGGCAACGGCAGCCATTTTGAAAATTCTGAGACCAAAAATCATTTCTATGGGTGCTAGACATTCTTTTTGTAAAGTTTCATCAAATTTGAGGCACTTTGAAATTTCCTGCCTTTTTTCAGTTTCCATGGCAACCATTTCAGTTTCCATTTTGAATATTCCAAAAGATATGTGTGTGCACATCTACTTATTGTAAGTTAGATTCCTTTGAAGTAGTTGGAATTTGTTTGCAAACTTTCTCAAAAACATGAATAGTTGTGTTTTGCATTCGTACGGTCGGACGGACGAACAAATGGACGGACAAGGGTAAAACAATTTGCGGGGGCATAAAAAAGTGTGTAAAACATGTCGGACTGACTGACTGAGGGACGCAGTGAAAACCTAAAGTCCACTTCGTGTTCGCCAGTAGGGGACTAAAAAATCAATTAAGCTTTCCAGAATATCATATCAAAAGTCTGTAATTTTTCAATAATATAAAATAACTAGATGGACACAGTCCACGGACAGCTAAATAATCCCCCCACTCCCTGCATGTTGTAAATTGACATATTTCAGACCAAAATCTGAACCCTGTGGGTCCCCTTTTTTTAATAAAGGGCTACGCCGAGCGCAGCATAATATTGCCGCAGCATGTCGACAACGGAAATTTGAACAAGTGTAATTTCAAGTGAATGTGGACTCATTAAGGAGCTTGACACACTAAAGTGTTTGATACAGTAATTTGCTGGACACAGTAATTTTCTTTAACGTAATGAAATATACTAAAAGCTCTGAAAAAGGTATCCAATGAAAAAAATCCCATCAAAATCGGATAAAAACTTAAAATCTACTTATCCTATAAAAGTTCTGTTTTTTGGCCCCTTTGACCCCTTTATTCCAAAACGGCTGCCAATAGCTAAAATTAATTGACATATCCTTTTTGTACTCATCAAAACAAATATATTAAAAAAATTTTTTGTCAAAATCCGACTTAAGATAAAAAAGTTAGGATTTTGGGCGTTGACCCCATTCAACCCCTTATATCTCAGAAACTGTAAGAGGTACATCAAATCCGTTCACATACTACCGAAAGATATTTCAATAAGGAATCTAAAGAAAAAAAATGCATCAAAATCAGACAAAAAATAAACGCTCTATACCCGGAAGTATGAAACTACCGATTTCAGCCCATTTGGGCCTCTAGTTTCCAAACCAGTATAGGTACACATCCCATGTTCAATCCCAGTCTTTGCTTTGAAGCAAGGATGATTGTGTTAAAATTTCATGGAAATGGGTCAACTGGAACAAAAGTTATTACACAGAAACATTTAAAAAATACAATTTTTAACCCCTTTGGGCCCCTAGTTTCCAAACGGGTAAAATGGAACCTCCATTTTCAATCCCATGCTTTATATTGTAGTAAGGATCATAGTGTTAAAATTTCATGGAAATCGGTCAACTGGAACAAAAGTTATTGAAAGGAACCAATGTGGATACAGACGGATGACGGACAACAGACGACAACATCATACATGTAACATAATATGATTGCAAAAATTTTTTGCAGTAGTATAAAAAACAAATTCTAAACCTTATTGCACATAGATATATACTATGTGACTATACTGTATAGAAATAAAATGCACAAACTAAAAACTGTAAGAGGAGTTGACGTCACATGCAGAAATTGACGATTTTCACACCGAACTTCAACCCCTGTTGGCCCCTTATTTTTGAAAATCAAAATTCTATCACCTTATTGCACATCTACTATGTGACAATACTGTATAGAAATAAAATGCACAAACTAAAGACTGAAAGAAGAGTTGACGTCACATGCAGAAATTGACCATTTTGGGACAATTTTCGACCCTATTTTTGAAAATCAAATTCTAAAACCTCATTGCATCTACATGTACTATGTGACAATACTATATGGAAATAAAATTCATAAAAGAAAAACTGAAAGAGGAGTTGACGTCACAAGAAAGTGTAACGGACAGACGGACGGACGGACAGACGGGGGTGATCACAATATCCCCGACTTACTTCGTAAGTGCGTGATAATTACAGCTTTCTTATATTACAAATTTGAGTAATATTACAGTTCTCAATATTTGCTTGGACTGAGAATATAAGCATCAACAAAAACTTTTTTTTTTCTGAGCTAGGAGTCTAAATATTCTATCCTTTCAAATTCCTCACTAAACCACAGAATCTCCTGCTACACGCTCCTCTGTACCCTTCTGTTTTTCTCATATTCTGATGACTCAATATATCCAAGCCAGAAGAGGTATTCAATAATTTCTGTCATCTTCATTCATATCATCATATGCTTTTTGTGTTGTTGTCTCACAAGACAGAAATCTAATCTGAAAATAGATATTTCATGCAAGTTATTGATTGAAGCTCAAAGCAGCATTCTTGTGAAAAGCTAATGACGACGGTTGGACAGACAACGGACGTTCAGTGGTAGCAAATTCTCACTTGAGCCTTCAGGTCAGGTGATCATGAGCCAACTACAATGTATGTCCTCTGATGGCAGCCATCCTAAATTTCCAATTGACACAAAAAAAAACACTTTAAAGGTCCATCCCAAGACCATCCACATAATGTATGCTTTAAATTGGCTTACTGGTTTCAGGGGAATTTTTCTCCCATATGATCCGACCAAGGAACATCCATGCAAGTTTGCTTTAAACTGGCCTACTGGTCCACAGGTATTTTTTAAATAAATAATTCATCCCAATAGGCCCTATGTTAAAACTAAGTCAAATGATGGTGCCCTTCTTGAATTTCCGATTGGCACACTCAAACCAAAAAAAAATTATGTAGAGGTCCATCTAAGGACCATCCATGCAATGTTTGCTTTAAATTGGTTCACTGGTTTCAGGGAAAATTTTTTAACATTCTCCAATAAGGTCCTATGTTAAACCTTTGTCCACTGATGGCTGCCATCTTGAATTTCTGAATTTCTGATCTGCAAAAAACATACCTGTTGTAGAGGTCCATCCAGTGTTCACTCATGCAATAAATTAATTCAATCGACCCAGTTAAGTTTCTGACAAGAAGAGCTTTAAAAGTAAACCTTATTGGAAAAAGTTATCTGGCAGACATGTTGAATTTATGACCAATATGGAAAACATAATTTTTGTAGACTAGAGTGACTCCGAAAAAAAATTAGAATTATAAATAAAGCAATGTAAAATGCAATTCACTACAAACATAGATTTAACCAGATTTCGTATCTAGATGTTGTTTTGTTGCTTGATTGAATTGGGAATTTCCACAGTATTTTGGGAACAAAACAGACTATTTCACGTTGGGAACAGGGCCCGATATTCGGTTGTAAAACACAGAAAGAAAAAGCCCTGACACGGGGCAATCAGTGATCTGACCTATTCTGATTAGGTAAAAGCACAAATACAAAATGTGCATGTGCTACCATATTATACCTTATAAACAATCCCCCTCCCAAATTTGACATAATGGGTAACTTATGAATGTCTGCATGCTGAATACTACTTATTATTCAAGCCTGAGCCCTTAAATCAAAGCAACTTGCTCATTTTGATCTTATTTCCATTTAGTCCAGTTAGTCCATTGATGCCAACCCACTTGAATCAACAGATGTAGGTCAGGCAACCAGACATAAATAAGAAAGCTGACATACCCAGTTCAATCCATGCTATATTTGCTTTATAATTTAGAAAGTTGACCTATCAATTCAATCCATGCTGTGTTTGCTTTAAACTAGCAAACTAGTTTATTGAACATTTTTTAAACCATTTATCCAATAGGGTCCTACATAAAAACTGTTGGTCAGTGGCTGCCATCTTGGATGCACATCTCGGTCATCAGGTGCAATTCTAAACTGGGACCAGATAAAGACCATTCCACCAAATTTGGTTCTGATTTGCCAAGCAGTTTCAGAAAAGAAGATTTATGTTACTACTATGTCAGTTGATGTCTGCTGCCTTGGTTGGCAGATTGGGTCATCCGACATAATTCTGAAAAGGGACCATCTAAGGACCATTCCATCAGAGTCTGGTACCAATTGGCCAAGCAGTTTCAGAGAAAATTCTTAAAACATTTTTCCTTGTCATGCCCATAGTCTTATGTTTAAACTATGTTGGCTGCCTTGGTTGGCCGTTGATGTCATCAGATATAATTCTGAAAGGGGACCATCTAAGGACCATTCAATCAAAGTTTGGTCCCAATTGGCCAAGTAGTTTCAGAAGAGAAGAGATTTTTAAAACATTTTTCCCATAGGGTCCTATATTAAAACCATGTCAGCTGATGTCGGCTGCCTTGGTTGGCAGATGGGGCCATCAGACATAATTCTGAAAGGTGAACACCTACATGTAAAACCATTCCATCAAAGTCTGGTCCAAATTCAGAAGCGAAGAATTTTATAAAACATTTTTCCCATAGGGTCCTAGGTTAAAGCTATGTCGGCTGCCTTGGTTGGTGAGTGGGGTCAATTTCCTTTTTAAATGATATGCTACAACACTACTTTAAAAAAAAAAAATCAGTAAACGCACCAAAGGTGTGAAAGACGAGTTGCGAACATTTGTTATTTTCATAAGTACATCATCGGATAGGCAAATAGTTGCATATCAGCATGTACCTGTAAATTCTTTTATTTCAATCAGAGATTTATAATGGAACTTTTGAAGCAAAAGTTTGACTTTGTCCTAACTTGACTAAAAGTCAAAACATTCCAAGTTCCTTTCCAAAAAAAAAAACTTTCAGCAGGGGTTCTCCCTTAAAATCTAGTTTTTTATTTTATTATTGCTGAAATTGAAAGTGTGTATCAGAATACCTTTTTTCTAATAATTTCAGTTTTCTAGTTTGGTATACATAGCAACCAAAATCTCCACTATCCATTGCAACTTATTTCAGACCACCACTCAAACAAAATTTGGGCAGGGGTTCCCCTTATAATCCAGGTTACATACATATTGCTGAAATCAAAACATTCCAAGCCCCATCCCTCCTTTATAAAAAAAAAACAAAAAAAAAAAAAATGGCTGAAGTTCCCCTTAAAATCTAGTTTATACATATTTCTGAAATTATGAAGCAGAATTTTTTTTTGAAAGATTCAGTGTTCTGGTTTGGTTTCTATGGCAACTAAAAGCTCCACTATCCATTACAACCCATTTCAGACCACCATCCAAAAAAAATCTGGGCAGGGGTTCCCCTTATAATGCAGGTTATAGATGTTGCTGAAATCAGTTTTAAAACATTCAAAGTCCCCCTTTCAAAATACAGATTTGGCAGGGGTTCCGCTTATAATCTAGTTTATACAAATATCTAAAATTGCGAAGAAAAATATGTACTAGTAGCATACTGTTTTTCTAAGATTCAATCTTCTGGTTCGGTCTCCATGGCAACTGAAAGCTCCACTATCCATTAAAACACATTTCAGACCACCATTCAAAGAAAATTTGGGCAGGGGATCCCCTTATAATCTTATTTATATTGTGATGCAAAATATGTAGCAGAACACTTTTTTTTTCAAAGATTAAGTGTTCTGGTTTGGTTTCCATTGCAACTGAAAGCTCCACTATCCATTACAACCCATTTCAGACCACCATTCAAAAAAAAAATTTGAGCAGGGGTTCCCCTTATACTTCAGGTAATATGTATTTCTGAAATCAATAATTTACAAAAAATCCGAATACACAAATGTATTTTTTTTTTTCATCCAAAATTTTATTTTTTACAGGACTTTTAGTAATATTAAACACTTCTTCATATTAAATTAATTACCTCCCTTAGTTTTATTACCTCCCTTTTTTTAATTCTGACTTTTCATTCTATCTAATTTGTAAGTCATTGACACCCAAAAAAAGTGTGTTGGTGAACATAATTAGAACAATAAAATGAATTTACATGTTCTAGCAGTATAAAAACTACTTTTGTATGAACAATAAAAATTATTTTAGCTATTTTTGTTATCAAATAATACCGAACATGTGATTTTAGGCTTTATTGAAATGTTTAATTTTTGTTACATTTTTAGAAGTTGTGACCTTGACCTTTGTTGCACAGACCTCAAAATNGATAGAGTTCCTCCTCTAATCATAACTCATGTCTATGCCAAGTTTCATTTGGATGTGTATTGTGGTTCTGGAGATATTGTGTGGAAACAAATAAGTCAAATTTTTGTTCTATTTTTAGAATTTGTGACCTAGACCTTTGTCGCACAAACCTCAAAATCAATAGGGATCTTCCTCTAATCATAACCCATGTCTGTACAAAGTTTCATTTAGATATGACATGTGGTTCTCAAGATATCGTGCGGAAACCAAAAGTTGACACCCGGACGCCCAGACACCCGGACGCCCAGACACCATTCATCAAATTATAAGCCGAGTTCGACTTCGTCGCAACTTGGCTAAAAATTGAACCTTTTTTCTCTGACAGCAGAACGAGTAGAGACCTACAAGTCAATACATTACAACCATACTTAAAAAACTTTTGATTTTTCGCCCATTTGGGCCCCTTGTTATAAAATGCTGAAATCTGACACTGACAGATGGAAAAAATACTTGGGGCTTCACTTAAATAATATTGCAAAAATTACACATACTAATGCTGAACTCACCTCTTAGTCACTTCTTTCCACCTGAGACTGTTCTATCATTTTTACTACTTCAAATAATAGTTTGCTTTGCTGCAAATAGCCTCTGAGACACAAATTGGTAAGATTTATAGCTGATACATTTTCAAATGACATGTTGCCACTTAAGGTATATTTATCTCTTTCTTTCCTGGCTATGAAAATCACCACATGAATTGTTTGATTTTTAATGATCTTTTTAAATATAGTAAGAGCTTCTCCAATAGTAACTCCAGTATGTGTTGCACCAGTTGCCACCTGTATTAAATACAATACATATGATCTTGACTTTTTCTTTCGCTTTGGGGTTTCATGACTCGGATTGTGACTTTCTGTGTACACAATATAGTCAATGCATTTGAAATTGCTAATTGCTGGATAAACCAATAGGGGTGTACCACTATTTCTGTCAAGTGCTTTTTGGATGAAGCAAGCCATTTTTGCAACATTCTTGTCATGACCTTCGTATTCTGCATGTTCTGTACTGACTGTTATATTTTCAAGATCAGACAATGAAGGCTGCAGATAAGTCAACATTGTTAGGTCGGACACATGGATAGCATTACACTGATATAGTGTAAATTTACATGATGGCCCTTGGTTTATCATGCAGTGAGATTGCTGTACTTCACATGGGTGTATAAGAAATTTCTGCTGGAACTGGAGGTTCACAAGCTGATGCTTAATTTCTTTTTGAATAGCTCCTGACTCGAAACAGATCTTCAAAAGAGAACTAACATCTATGGCAAATTTGTTATCAATTATGTCATCAATTCTGAAAGGGAATACTTCTCTCCAATGGTTAGCCAATAGTGGTATTAAATGTGTAATTTTAACATATGTATCACCCTTTTGAAGACCAATTTCTGCAAACCTTGCATCTTTTTCAAGATCATTATCAGTAACCTTTCCATATTCACAACAGAACATATTTATTGCTATTTCATATAATTTTTTCTGAGCCATGGTCAAGATGGTTTCCTGATTTTCTTTCATCTGATGCAAAAGCATTGTTGTATGTAGTGAGAATTCATGGCACAATTGCTTTTCATCACTCATCTCTTCAGAATGAACTGCTCTGTTGTATTTAAGTTTGAATTTTGTAATATCACTTATTAAGCTTTCGGTGTAACGCTCCATAAAATATTCTATACCTTTTCCATTTTTCCATGTTGGATCATAAGGATTTTCACCACGTGCCACGTAATTACGTACTCTTTGTAACAACCTTGGTGTAAGGATAAAATTAGATTTACGAGAATTGTAATCATACAGATCATCTACAAAAGTTTCTTGATCCTTTAACATGTTTAAGTTGAATTTCATCTTTTTTAGACATTCAATCCATATTGTTCTGAACTCCATCCTACTTAACTGCCATTTTCTATCAAGAATATATTCTGCGTCCTGTCTTTTAGCACTTGCTGAAAATCCAGTTTCTATCAAAAGTACTTTTGATACCATAAGTGCCTCTTTTTTTATTTTATTTACAATTCCTCCATTAAACACAGTGACATGGTCAAGAATTAAAGAGTCTCCTTTTTGCATCGTGGCCATGTACTCTTTTAGCTTGCATAGGTCTTCTTCATCTTCAACAAGATCCATATCTATGTAATGAACTCCATGGTTACCATTTTTAATGCAGCTAAGAACATAATAAACAATTGTGGATGATTTGCCAATACCCTGAATACCTCTAATAGGGTAATGTTCATCTACTACCACTGGAATTGTGTCCTCAATTTCATTTTTCAAAATATTAGTTAAATAGTCATGGAATTTTGTACGACCAAAATACTGGTTTTTGCCATTATATAAGTAAGTCTTTACAAAACGTCTAAAATATGGTGATACTTTATCTGATGAAGCTACATCCCAGATATCAGGATCTAGTTCCTGAAAAAAAAAACAATGAATAACTCATAAACAAGAACAGTGTTCCATGTCCCCCCGCCACATAAGATGTCTAGATGAAGCACTACATCCTCTTAAGATTGTACCATTCCATTCATGCCCTAACCACAACAATAAAGGGCTATGCAGCGCGCAGCATGTCCACCACAAAAATTTGAACAAACATACTTTTAAAGTGAATGTGGACATACAAAATGTAGTAAGGAGCTCGACACAATAATAACTAGAGGCGCAGGAGAGCCTGTATCGCTCAACGGACATAAGCAAGCTCAACAAGTATGATGAATCCACTAAAGATGATGCTCTTAAGGTGGTACGGGGGTCTAAAATTTTGTCAGATAGAATTTTCTGATATTTTTATGATTTACACTTTGTTATTAGAGCATATGAAAAATAAAACAAAAATAATGGGTCGCCGGCCATATAAGAATGAAATATGAAATGTAAAACTCTGCTATTTTGGTTGAAATAATAGGGAAAATTAGCAAATTCTAACAAAATTTTAAATTATTTTAGTTACATCAGATAGAATTTTTTTTTAATTTGTAAATTAATAGCAAATATACTGTCCTTCAATTTCCATGAAAAAAAATTGGGGGTCACCGAACTTGTTTTTGAATAAATCGCGAAAAACACATTTTTTCCTATTATTTCTATACAAATGATCTCCCCTTAACTGAACTGGAGTTAGGTGAAAGTTTCGATATTCTGCATGGTTACACAATAAAATAGGCATATTTAATCAAACTTAACTATTACAAGACATTGGAAATGGTTTCGGCAACGTTCCCATTGTGAATTCCATTTTTTGTCACATGCGCAAGAATGATGCGCAATTTTAAACTCCTGTACTACCTTAAAGAGATGTTGGATGTCTTTGGTCTAATTGAATGAGATGTAGACCCTGACATGCTGAACATTTTTGCCATTACATTTTATCAGCCATGCATCCATCATTGTTTTCAAGACATTAGGCAAAACGTAGCAAAATTACTAATCATGGGCCAAGGGTCACTAAATGAATTAAATGCAGTGGTTGTCATGCTCAACATTTTTGTCATTACATTTTATCAGCCATCTATTATGGTTTTTCGAGATATTAGCCAAAAACGTTAAAATATAATGAATCAAGGGCAATAACTCTTATACAAAGTCATCTGACGACTTCGAGATATTAGCCAAAAACGTTAAAAAACAAGCATTCTGAGGATATTGCTAAAGCAATACATGTCCCCTACCAGCAGTGAAAAATTCCACCGGCAAGTACTTCAATAAAATCACTCAAGCAGAACAAAATTTAAACTTGATCTGTAATTCATCAATATAAGTCTACATACTAAATATCAAATCATTTACTTTAAACCTTTCCAAAAAAAAGTGTGGAAAACCTGTATTTTTCACAAAATTTTCAATTTCCAAGGTAGTCTGCCATCCAGAACCAAAAAATGTGCTTAAAAAAAGTTTTGATGGCATCGAATGTTACAAGAGCTGTCGCCGAATGGCAGCCAAATATACCCCCTGCTCATTGAACCCTGAATCGATATGGTAAGTGCAAAATTAAGTTGGTGTGGACACAATACAGGTGTTGACACAGTACAAGTGTGGACACAATACAAGTAAGGGCACAATGATATAGTCCTCAAGAAAGAACTTTTCACAAGGGTCCCGATGAAAACACTCCGTCTAAATCAGACTTATATAAAATTCACCCTTTTTTCAGCCTATTTGACATTTTACACATCTACATATAGTGTTCTTCCTTCGTGTAAAGTTTCATCAAAATCCTTCAAGAGGAGTTATGAGTACGAGGTAACCCATTCATAGGAAATCAATGAAAGTCGCATTATCTCCCCTTCCTGGTTACTGACAATAATCATAACCTTCATGCACATCTCCATATAGTGTTCTTACTTTGTGTAAAGTTTCATTAAATTCCTTCCAGTGGTTTAAGAGGAGTTGCACTTACAAGGTAACCCATACATGAGGAATCAACGAAAAGTCAAAGTAGGATTATCTCCCCCTCCTGGTTTCAGACCATTATTACATTCATTCATGCACAACTCCATATAGTGTCCTTTCTTTGTGTAACATTTCATCAAAATCCTTCAAGTGGTTTAAGAGGAGTTGCACTTACGAGGTAACCCATACATAGGGAATCAACGAAAAGTCAAAGTCGATTTATCTCCCTTTCCTGGTTTCAGACAATAATTAAATTCCTTCNTGCACATCTCCATATAGTGTCCTTCCTTTGTGTAAAGTTTCATCAAAATCCTTCCAGTGGTTTAAGAGGAGTTGCGCTTACGAGGTAACTCATAAATAGGGAATCAACGAAAAGTCAAAGTCGAATTATCTCCCCTTCCTGGTTTCAGACAGTAATTATATTCCTTCATGCACATCTCCATATAGTGTCCTTCCTTTGTGTAAAGTTTCATCAACATCCTTCCAGTGGTTTAAGAGGAGTTGCACTTACGCGAAGTGTGGACAGACGGACAGACAGACAGACAGACAGGGCGATTCCTATATACCCCCCCAAACTTTGTTTGCGGGGGATATAAATATTTGGCATCCATGCTAGAAATATTCCTTAAGGTATACTAAACACATTTAGGGTGGATGCCACTCATGAAAATTTGAATTGAGGTCACAGTACGGTCAAAGGTCACATGGCCAATTTTTACCATAAGGAAACTGATGGTTCTCCATTGATACTGAAATTAGAGGCTCAGGTGAGCCTGTATCGCTCACCTGGTTCATTTTGCATCCCTGTACTGCAATGCTACACATTCATTTGTATAAAAGTGGTTTTCCATATCTAAAGCCCCAGTCACACTGTCACGTATTAAGTGCTAGGTTTTACTAAGTTTTTGAAACATAGTAATATGGCAATATACGTAGGGAAACGTAGCAAAAATGTATTAAATACGGTTATATACGTAGTGATGGCACGTTTATTTTGGACATGTTTAAAATAAAGGCAGGATTTTGATATTCGTAGCTTATACCTATGTAAGCGTAGTAAAACCTTCTAAAACGTAGTAACAACATACTAAAACGTAATAGAAACGTAATAAATATGTAGTAAAACGTACTAGGCCATACCTGAAGTCCAGTCACAGTGTCACGTATTGAGGGTTAGGTACAGCGATATATGTAGATACAGCGATATATGTAGGAAAACGTACCGTAGCAAAAACATATCACATACGGCTACATACGTACTGACACCGGCTTCAGCTACGTTTATTTTGGACACGTTCAAAATAAATGTAGGACTTTGATATTCGTAGTAAAACGTACTAAGCCAGGCATTGGGGTCTCGGCATATTGCTACGTATAACAAACGGGTGTATGTTTTGCTACGTTTTATTAGGTTTTAACTTCGTATTAGTACCTAGTACTACGAATATCTCCTTTTTACTACAGTTTTTAAAAACATCCCGCCTCTGTGTCAACATCGTACTAAAACGTAGCAAAGCGTGGAAGACACCTAGTAAAACGTACTCGTGCCTAAAACAAACATAAAACTAAGCGGCTTGATAACAGGCAATTGGTAGTAAAACGTAGCTTAACGTAGTGGTAAATTAATAGAAACCTACTAAAACCTAATACCACGCAAAATCCGTGCAAAAATTTGACAGTACGTAGGGTTGGAAACATAGTAAAACGTTGCCCTCAATACATGACAGTGTGACTGGGGCTTTACTGTTGATACTTGCAAACTATGATTGCATTACCATGATTACCATTATTGATTCTCCAGACTTTAAAGCTTATATCTCCCACTCCCAATAGCCAAGCAGTTTCAGAGGAGAAGATTTTAAAAACATTTTTCCCATTTGGTCCCCTGTTAAAATTATGTCAGTTGATGTTGGCCACTTTGGTTGGCGGGTGGGGTCTTCCGACATATTTCTAAATATGTAAGGGGACCACCTATGGACCATTCCTGCAAATGTTGGTCCTAAATGACTAAGCAGTCTCAGAGGAGAATATTTTTAAAACATTTTGCCCATATGGTCCCATGTTTAAACTATATCGGCTAATGTTGGATGCCTTGTGGGGTCATCAGACATAATTCTGAAACCATTCTGTGGACCACATAAGGACCATTTCAACAAAGTTTGGACCCAATAGGCCTAGCAGTTTCAGAGAAGAAGATTTTTAAAACATTTTTCCCATAGGGTCCTATGTTAAAACTTTGTCGGTTGTCAGTTGATGTCGACCGCCTTGGTTGGTGGGCAGGGTCAACCGACACAATTCTGAAAGGGGACCACCTAAGGACCATTCAATTAAAGTTTGGTCCCAATAGGCCTAGCAGTTTCAGAGAAGAAGATTTTAAAACATTTTTCCCATAAGGTCCTATGTTAAAACATATGTTAATTAAGGAGTTTTAATCAATCTGATTGAGAAATCTTCCTCCTTTGAAGTCTCATGCTGCATGAAATTTAATCAAGGTGATAGATTTTTCCTTCCAGTGGGCATTTAAATACCTTCCCCACAGGTGTCACAAAATCTGATCAGAAAGATCAGCTCCTGTTGTTAAGAATGAATAGGTCAGTTCACCTGGCAAAATCGGTAAACACGAGGTGAAAAATCTATCACCTTGATTAAATTTCATGCAGCATGAAACACGTCCAAGGTTCCATTGGGAGCGCTGTAAAACATTTTTCCCATAGGGTCCTATGTTAAAACTATGTCGGTTGATGTCGGCCACCTTGGTTGGCGGGCGGGGTCAACTGACACAATTCTGAAAGGGGACCACCTAAGGACCGTTCCTTTGAAGTTTAGTTCCAATAGGCCTAGCAGTTTCAGAGAAGAAGATTTTTAAAACATTTTTCCCATAGGGTCCTATGTTAAAACAAGTGATGACCCTAAAGGATGTCTCGCCTGTCCCTGCTGGACTCTAAATTGATGTAAAATCTAAGTGAACTAATCAGAAAAGTGAACATGCTCACTAGACTGTGAAATTGAGGTCAAGGACAAAAGTCACCTGCCAGACTGACATG
>MJUU01002477.1:126525-145327 GCA_002080025.1 Modiolus philippinarum | reverse complement strand
TAGAGCCCGCTTGCAATAATCTATTTCTTAATTAATCAATGACTGGTAAAAATAAACAACAAATTAATTAAAGGCAGGTAAATAATCTTATCCTGAAAGCATAAACATTACATTATTCATAGACAGGTACATATAACAAATATGTCAATCAAGAACAGATGAATATTTTTGTACTATAGAGTACATAATAAAACACCATAGGGGTTTATGCTCCCCAAATTTCCCTATAATTTCAGTTCAATGATGTAAGATAGATTTTAATTGTTGCATTGACAGGCTGTATTAAAAGCTGCAAAATAAGTTTCTCACAATTTTGAGATTTTATAGGCTGTAAGTCATGAGGGCTGCATCGATTCCTATTACAGCTCAAAATTGGTTTGCAGATGGGCTTTGGACACAGTCTTGGAGTTGAATACAGTTTACAGTGATCAAACAAGGAGTTTACAACCTTCAAACTTATACATGTAGAGAAGAAACAAACCATAAATACATTATTCAATATATCAGTTCCAAAATATTATTTCTACCTTTTTTAAAGAATTTGACTTGTCTGGTAAATTAGTTCAATGAGATAAAAGTGATAGTTGTTTGCAATTGTGTATCAGGGCAAACAATTGTGTATCAGGCTGTATCAGCTTTACAGACTTTATAACAAGCTTGACATAGACCTGTATCTTGTTACAGCCCTTGCCTTTGGCTTGTGGTGTTACAAGACACAGCCCAAATGCAGTCTGTAGATCTAGATAAAGCCCTCTACACAAGTTACCTTACATAATGGTCTACTTACTCAGAGGAAACTGCAATGTAATATGTACTTTTCACAATTTAATTGGGCAAAAATTATTCTTTTAAAAGAGAATTCCTAGATAGAAGACAGTGTTTGACAAGAATATTTTGTCCCCCTTTTTTTTTAATGTTTGCTGACATCATACATCTGTATGACAAAATAAAAATGCATGAGTAAAAGGACGACAAAGACGTAAATTGATAAACATTCTAGTTGTGAAACATGTAGCATTAAATTTTACCTACATCACTCCAATTCATGCAAATGGCGGTAAACCTGCATTTCGATGTCAAAGTATAGAAATAATTCAAAGTGATAGAGCCATCTTGCATAATTAAGGAAATGCAATTTTGAAATGAAGCGGACATTGTGGAAATGTTGAATACCTGATTAGGATGACCTCCTTTTAGACCTTTTGCACCAAAATTCTGTGAAGCTTTACTAGTTCTCTCTTTCTTGGCATCTACTGCTTTGTTATATCTGAAAAAATACACAAGTGATGTAAATTGCCTTTGTTAAATCTGAAAAGTGATTATATGTAAAATTTCTTTGTAATGACTGACAGTAAACTTGCACATTAAACTGTTTGAAGTAAATAAATAATGGGATCCCTCCTAAAAGATAAGTACATGCACACATAAATTCTCACAAGCAGGCAGGCATACATAAAAATAAATATTAGTTTCTTGATATTCGGGTTATTGGATGTGGTTTGTTTCCATTGATTTATTCACTTTTTTACCTTTTTTTGGGGCCATTTAGGGCTTGCAATATGGTGTGAGGTTCCTCACTGTGTTTAAGACCGTATGGTGACCCCTAGATGCTTTGCTTTGGGTCGTTTTAACATGGATATGGGATGTTGTCTCCTTGACATTTACCCCATTTCCTTTCTTTTTCATAAAATTGTATCTGAATTTCATATCTTAATGCTTTTGTCCAAATGTTGGCTATCTTGCATTTTAAATCAAACAAAAATATGTATGAGGAACAGAGGAGATATCTGAATGCAATTCTCCTTTCTTGATGCCATACTAAATGTACATGGTACAGACATGACAAAATATTTCAAAGAAGACTATCCAAGAATCACTAATCACTAATCAAATTTGATGTCAAACTGTATAGCAGTTTAAGATAAAATCTTTGACTTCATTTCTTTATAGGTTCAAATGTTAGGAACAATGGTGCCCATGTTAAATTATTAGGAAGAATGGTGGTCACACTGGTGGCCATATTCAATGAGTTACATACTTCATGAACCTATTTTTAAAGGGACCATGCATGGACAACTGTGACCATTTATCAGTTTCATCAGCCTAGTGGTTTCAGAAGAATTTCTTTCAATATATACGCAATAAGGTATGATGTTAAACAATGTTCCCCACTAATGGCTATCTTGGACGAGTTAATGGCAAGGACCACCTAAAGACTATTGTGACCAAGTTTAAATCCAGTTGTGTAGTTAGTTTCACATGAGAATATCTCTGGATGCAATTCCATGAGGTTCTATGCTAAAGTAGCTTCTTGTAGCTTGATCATAGATGATGTGCAGACCTGCCAGTATTTTTGAAGGGGACCAGCTATACAAAATTTTGCCTAAATTTTGTTCCAATACATTTGCATATTGTCTGTAAATACATATGTTATTGATTTTTTTTGCATCAAATGTAACTTAAGCCACTAAACCATTCCCAACTGCCGGTACGCTTCTAATATTAAACATTAAATCAGATGTATATTTACATAGGAAATCCTTAAAACTACAGACCTATAAGTAACAAAAAGATATATTTCCTGGCTATGTACAAATCTCATGTTCATCTGTATATATATCCTTTAAGGATTATCAAGGCATCATAGAATTTTGAATGTCATAAAGTGAGTGTCCTATAGAGTTGAGAGACAACAATACATATGGCAAAACCCATGTTACAGGGACAGTCTCTGGTATTATGTCAGCTTTGTGAAGTAGATCCAAAAATAAAATAGAAATGTATGGACTGTGATCTACTGTTGTGTATGAAGTGTAAGGATAAAATTCATTCCAAAGTTAAAACAGCCGAGGAACATGGGATTATAAACATTAAAGAGATAGGGACAAAGTCTGACCAAGATACTGTACAGTCAGTCAACAAAAGTCCTTTAGGGGCATCATCTCATCAAGATACCATCCAGTCAGTAAAAGAAGGTTCTGTCAGTATAGAACTGTCTGTAATACAAGAATATTCAACAAAATTTAAAATAGATTACATACAATTATCACTGGATGATTCACTCTGGATAGGTTCAGCCGAGTTTAAGAAAGATACATTCTTCAGTTTTAAATCTTCCAGACATTTACAGAATGTAAAACTGAAGATGGACAAACTGAAGACAATATCCAGTTTTAATGAAAATGATATTAACATTGCCATTACACCAACTAATGATTTGATTCTGGCTGATGTAACACCTAAACTCAAACAAATCTTATATAAATCCAATAAAGTGACAGAATCTAAGTTCAGTGTAGAGCCTAACTTGACATTTTCTGTCCATGTCACCAGGGACAATAAAGTGGTGGTAGGTGCCAGGTTAAATTAAGAAGAAGGAGCTGTGTATGTAATGGATATAAATGGAGTCCATCAGACAATCTATAGACATGATAACAACAATAAACCTATATTTACAGTGCCATATGTCATGACCAGCACTAAAACTGGTACACTGTGTGTTATAGATATATTATTATGGGACGCATTTAAAGGAAGACTGGTAATGCTAAGAGAAGGGGAAGTAATCAGTACCTACAACAGCCACCCCAGTATCAACAATGATAAGCCGTTTACTCCACTTGGAGTAGTTACCACATCAAACGATAACATCATCGTGAGTGACCGTTTCAATGACACATTACATATCCTGGACAATACTGGGAGTTTGTTGAAATATTACAACACTCAGTGGATTGGAATTATATATCCTGAATCTCTAGCCATTTACACTGCCGGACAATTCTCTATACTTTATATTGAATGTGATTTGGATGGTAGTGGAAAACTATATAAACTGACATTATCAGGATGTTAATATTAAACCCATTTATATTGTTCTTTGCATATGCAAGTGACTTGGCCTATCAAGTTTCATTTTGAATGCACCCACCTAACATATCTATATTAGCAAAGGAAATATAGATTCCAGTCAGTCATAACAGTGAAATATAGTGCAGGTTTACACAAATCTGGATCTAGGGCCAATCACTTTAGAAACTGAAATAACAGTCATTGGTGACTTTTCATTATATTTTTTTTTTACTTTCTTAGATTGATATCAAACAAATACATTCCTGAATGAAGTAATATATCTATTTTCTACATTTTCATTATGCATTACCAGAAAATTGGGTGAGAAATTGCATAACACAAACATACTAGTATAGCTATAGCTGATACATAGAAGTTGGAGGAAAAAAATTATAAATACCCTTGACATTTATTTTTTTAAAATTTTCCTAAAAGTGTTATTTATTGTGAACTATACAAATAACTTCAAAACTGGTTAAAATGACACAAAATTAATCCAAAGATAGGATGGTATAAATTGATTAAACTTTCACCTTTGGCACAATCAGGTAAAGTTATGTATTTTCATTATGACATAAAACTGATGTAAACATAATGTTTATGAATGTATTACAATGTCAAATGGGACACTTTTGATCTACAATTAACACACTAGAAACTCTAGTTAAGTTTTTGTTTAAATTCTACATGCATAAGTAGTACTTCATTTGAAAGTAGTTATTGGGAAGATCTTGGTTAGCCCTTTAGAAGCCTCTGGAAGCAGCCATTTGATTTTTCTATTTATGACTTAATTTTACTCTTCAATGGCTTTGGTAAAGTTTGGAATTCAGACCCATTTCTTCGAAACAATTAGTAATAGAGTGGGTAGATCTTTGAAACTGCTGCACTCTTTATAGAAATTTGCCCCATTGGCCTATATTTCACATCTGAATAACTTTCGTTAACCATAGGATACCATAGGATCTACTGTGGACACTGGCTATCTGCACTTTGTCCGCCTCTTATGATTCATCCGTCATATTCGTACACGACTTTACGTGACATCCAATACTTATGTCCATCGTAAAATCATACTTTGCTTCTTGATGTTTCCAGTGGTTGTCTAAACCTACTTCGAATTCCTTGACCGTTTTAGCTGTTACTACTTCTTCTGGCAGGCTTTTCCATATATTAACTACCCGGTTTGTAAAGGAGTATCTCCTGACATTTAACTTGCATAATTTTTTTTGTTATCTTCTTTGAATGGCCTCTTGTGCTGGACTGTATGTTCATTTTAAACATTAAACATGTTGCTTGATTATCATAAATCTCATTTTAAAATCTTGAATACCTCTATCATGTCCCCTCTGGCTCTTCTATATTTTAGTGTTGGCATTTTCAATTTCTCTAGCCTTTGTTTTTCAGTGTTCGGATTTGTTTGGTGGCTCGTCCTTGTACATTTTCTTTTTTTTCAACATCGCCTAATCTATACGGGTCCAGACTGCTGCCGCATACTCTACGTGTGGTCTAATTAACAAGAGCTTGGAAAAGATATTTAAAGCTTTGTTCATCCAAATGTGTATAAGTTCCTCTGATTAGCCCCATTATACTATTTGCCTTATTTATTTGGCTATTTATGTGGCTACTAAATGATATGTTCTCGTCCATCAGTACCCCTATGTCTTTTTCACCTGTTGATTTTTCTAATTTAATATCATCGCCATTGTCATCGTATAAATGGTAATCTTTCTCTTCATTTTCATGTCTATTTGATACAGATAGCACTTTACATTTGTTCAGGTGGAACTTAAGTAACCATTTGTTTGACCAGTTTTGTAATTCATCTAAATCTCTCTGTAATATCTCTTCATCTTGCTTGTCCTTGATTTCCCTATATACCTTAGTATCGTCAGCAAATAAATATGCAGTTGAATTTATGCAATCGGGCATATCATTGATGTATATTACAAATAATATGGGTCCCAGTACACTCCCCTGTGGTATGCCACTAGTCACTTGTTGGTTCTCTGATTCTGACCCATTTACTATTACTTTTAATAGACATGATTGTTAAGTACCATATTATAAGTATTTAGCATGACAAGTTGTGAACAAATATTGTGTTTTTGTTGACAGTCTGGTTTACCTCATTATAAACATAATGCCCTTAGATGAAGGTGTTAGGGTAGATTAACACACGAGGTAAAAATTACCACCGAGACAACGTCAAGGGTGATAATTTTGCAGGGAGTGTGTTAATTGAACTAACACCTTTATACAAGGGCATTCGATTTTTATTATACTGAATGCTTAATGTACATTGTGTCTGAAAATCATTCTGAAAATTATTATAATATTATTAATTTTTTTTATGCAACATCAAAAACACATAAACAAATAGTCGATCAGTAGTGTTTTAGTATTGAACTGTAGCAAGGTTCTTTTTTATATGATAAGTTCACGTTCATTTTACTAATAAATACATTTAAACTAAGTCAGCTTTAATTTTATTGTTGTCAACAACAAAAGTGACGAGAAAATAAGAATCTGTATACATCGATGACGTCACCGATCAGAGTGGGTGTTAATTTTAACATTAACACCTGTTGCTAATGATTAACACATGTTGCTAAGGATGGGTGTTGCTAATGAAATGTTAGTGAAAATTAACAAATGCCAATTATCCAATGAAATGAAGAGATAATGTAAGAAATTTGCATAAAGTATAATAATGTCTATTAACTTTTTTTTTTATCTAACAAAGTCAAGGAGCTTAGTACATTATATTTCGTATTCATACCAATATCAGTATTGATTGCTTCATACTGTGACCTTAAACTGCAGTGTAATAATGTAAATACATCAAAGTCTTGCTGACATAGTATAAGTTCAAGTTTTAGAAACACATAATATTGAGAGTCCTGCTTCAAGCACCTAACCTTTAGCTCTATCTTCAACAATACAGACTTTCTCATTTGACATAGTTAACTCTGTTATTGCCTTATAAATCAAGGCTGTCTCATAAGATCATTAAAAAAAGTTCTTTAATAGATTCCAGCCCCTTACGGAAAAATTTTAAGTTTTGGTCCCAACTCTAATTCAAGATTCTATTTAGTCCCCTACCGAGGATAGCCAAAAGGGAACTTTAGATTTGCGCTCTGTCAGTCCACACTTTTTTTTCTAAACCTTTGGCAATATTGATCTGATAGTTTGTATGTGAATTTACCCTAATGAGTTACAGACCAAGTTTATGTTTGGTTACAGTCCACTGATTTTTGAGAGTTATGGGCCTTGGACTTTGAAATTTTAGTAAAATGCCAGTTTTCCAATTTTTTTTCTGAAGCGTTGCAGGTACTGATCTGATTTTTTGTATGTGATAGGAAAAATGTAAAGATATGGAGTGAATGTACATGTGACAAAAATCTACCCTAATTAGACCAAGTTTAAGTTTGATTCTGGTCCACTGATTTTTGATAAGTTATGGGCCTTGGACTTGGAACATTTTATTAAGATGTCAGTTTTCCGTATTTTATCTTCTAAGTGGTGAATAAAAGGATATGGAGTAAATGCACATGAGACAAAGTCTCTACAAATACATGGTAAAAAACAAGCAAAGGAACAACGCTTTCATTGTTGTTCTTCATCTTCAAGTCACCATTTTTGAAGTCAAAGCATTTTTGTATGTGAGTCTACCTTGATGAGTTACACACAAAGTTAAAGTTTGGTTCGGGTCCACTAATTTGACTGAGTTATGGGTCTTGGAGTTAGAAAACATATTTTACCATTTTTGCTAGTGTAATAAAGACATGTCCAAACGGTAAGGGCAGGACTTGGTATTGTCTTGCAATAGGAGTTTCCACCGTGACGCCACAGGCTTGAAAAATTACCTTTGGTTGGCAAGAAATCGTGGTCACTGATTAGGGTCATAACTAGAGACTCTCAAGAGCCTGTATAGCTCACCTGGTCCATGACTGGCATAAACTGCAGCCTAAATTACTCATTTTCTAGAAGTTTCAAAGGAGAAAATCTTTGTACATGTTTTCCCCATAGGGTCCAATTTTAAACAATGGTCCCCGCTGGCGGCCATCTTGGATGAGGTGCAGACTTGTCAGACATAATTTTTTGAGAAGACCATTAAAGGCCTATTGTGACCAAGTTTGATTCCAACTGACCAAGTAGTTTCAGAGAAGAATGTCTTTGAATGTGTTTTTCCCATAGCGTCCAATGTTAAACTTATGTCCCCCGCTGGCGGCCAACTTGGAATACATGCAGACTTACCAGACACATTCTTCAATAGGTACTGACTATGGACAGTTGTCACCAAGTATGGTTCTAATTGAGCAAGTAGATTCAGCAGTTTCCACGGTAATTTAAAGCCCCACTATCCATTACAACCCTATTCAGACCATCATTCAAGAAAAAATTTGGGCAGGGGTTCCCGTTATAATTCATATGATGCATATTGCCGAAATCAGACATTCCAAGTCCATGTTTCCATAAAAAAAAATTTGGCAGGGGTTCCCCTTTATAATCTAGTTTTCAAACAGGAAGTACACATCGGACAGGACTCAAAATAGGATGTGCCTTACAACTAACCATACAGAGGCTGCATACCAATTTTGAAATCAAACCCTCTTGTAGAAGCTGAGAAAAAATCGACGAAAAATTCACGTTTTCACTACATTTCGTGACAAAGTCTACATTTTGTCAAACAGGAGGACACATCGGACAGGACTCAAAATATGACGTTCCTTACAACTAACCATATAGAGGCTGCATACCAATTTTGAAATCAATCTCTCTTGTAGAAGCTGAGAAAAATGCGACGAAAAATTCATGTTTCCACTACATTTCATGACAAAGTCCACATTTTGTCAAATCAATCTCTCTTGTATAAGCTGAGAAAAATGCAACAAAAATTTTTTTCAGACGAACGGACAGACAAGGTAAAGAGTGGGGGTATAACATTCATCAGACAACAAAACTATTTAAAAATTTACATTTTATTTTAATGTTTATAAATTGGTGCTATAATGTGAAAAAATATCTTCAGCTCGGTCATTATTACCGTCTAAGCCAATACAACCTTTCTGCAGGCAGTTTTTATTTCCCGATAATGACCACTTTTTCATATACTATGAAATAGAAAAAAGAAGGGAAATGGGGAATGTGTCAAAGAGACAACGACCCAAAGGGTCCCTAAATAAAGAGCAATCAAGTTCAGCGAAATAAACATCATCCTAGACTCCCATAGACATATTAGTGAACTAACTAGAAAACAGACAAGACACACAAAGGCTTAATAAATTTCCTGACTTAGGAGAGGCGCAAACCTGCTGCGGCAGGGTTAAACTAGTTTTATTGGGCCCAAACCTTCCCCCTATAGCCAATGTGATAAATCAAAAAACAACTGTAACAACAGTAAAATTCAGTTGGCAACAGGACTGAGTCAATTGTGAAAAAAGACACTGAAAGAACTAAATATACAGACATAAACATGAAATCACAAGAGACTACTAGCAGTTAACTGACATGCCAGCTCCAGACCCATTATCAACTGACAAATTAATTTATGTACCCTCAGTATACAGCTTCCACCAAAATCCCTTCCTGTGAGGAGTTTAGCATTATGACTTCATGTATATGACCTAGTGTGTCGATGCAATACTGATTTTAGAAATTTGGAATATGTTTAGTTAAAATGCAAAGACCCTATCAAAAAATGGAACACTTGTGTCACCTACACTAGAGAAGAGCCATTTTTGACTCGGTTAACCTCTAACATTTGTAAAATTAAAATTTCAAGTACGTACATGTATAGATCAGAAGAAACAAGATGTGGTTTTTTTTTGGAACATTTATGCCCCTGAGTGATCCTGAACATTTACCACATTCAACAATAGTTGATGTGTTTCTGTAGTAATAAATTCTGGCACATTGGTATCAACTGAAAAGTTAAATCACAACAAATAATAACTATAATTGGATGCATTCAACAAGTCACCGAAATGACCCCCTCCAATCATTATCCAAACAAAATAAAGAGAACTATTTTCACCCCCCTCCCTTTTTCTATAAACATTTATAATTAAACTATTGTGTTTTCATCTATTAGTGTTATCAGTACTCTGACCTTGATTGCATCAGGAATACAGTCTTCATGAAATGTGTCGGTCCGACGGACAAAACCAACATTTAGGCAAGAGGACCGGAAAAAAATTTCAAAGTGTCGGTCCGAATGTCCGACATCGTTCTTGGGCTTAATCACTGGAAATGATGTTTCAGGCTGCATAAATGACAATCATCTGGTAGATTTGAGACTTTATTTTGTTATCGCTAACATTTCCTGTCAAGAATCTTTCGTCAAATTGATAAAATTGTTGTAAAATTGACTACCACTCAGATGAAAACATTCCAAACAAGAAGTGATAAGTATTAACAAGAGCTGTCGCCGAATGGCAGCCAAATACACCCCCCGATCATTGAACTCTGAATCAATATGGTAAGTGCAAATTTACGTGGGTGTGGACACAATACAGATGTGGACACAATACAAGTATGGACACAATGATATAATCTTCAAGAAAGAATTTTTCATAAGGGTGTCGATGAAAATACTCTGTCAAAATTGGACAAAAATAAAATTCACCCTTTTTTGCCTCTTTGACATTTTCTTCAACGAAAGTCCAAGTCAGATTACCTCCCCTTCCTGGTTTCCAAAAATAATCATATCCTTCATGCACATCTCAACATAGTGCCCTTCCTTTGTGTAAAGTTTCATCAAAATTCTTTCAGTGGTTAAAGAGGAGTTGCACTTACGAGGTTACCCATACATTGGGAATCCAAGAAAAGTCAAAGTCAAATTATCTCCCTTTCCTGGTTTCGAATAAAAATTATATTCCTTCATGCACATTTCCATATAGTGTCCTTGCTTTGTGTAAAGTTTCATAAAAATTCTTTATGTGGTTTAAGAGGAGTTGTGCTTACGAAGCAACTCATATATAGGGAATCTAAGAAAATTCAAAGTCAAATTATCTCCCCTTCCTGGTTTCGGACAATAATTATATTCCTTCATGCACATCTCCATATAGTGTCCTTCCTTTGTGTAAAGTTTCATCAAAATCCTTCTAGTGGTTTAAGAGAAGTTGCGCTTACAAGAAGAGTGAACAGACAGACTGACGGACAGAAAGACAGACGGACAGACAGACAGACAGACAGGGTGATTCCTATATACCCCCAAACTTTGTTTGCGGGGGGTATAATAAACTGATATCAGAAAAAAACATGATGATTTTTTGGAAATCTCCGATAATACGAATGTGTGGAAACTTTTGGTCCGATGACTGTTTGGTTGGTCCGATATGCCATAAAAGACTGCCGGACCAAATGTCCACCAAATTTTAAATGTATTTCGCGAAGACTGGAAATATATATGAAAAAGAAAGGAAATGGGGTAAATGTTAAGGAGACAACATCCCATATCCAGGTTAAAACGACCCACAACAAAGCATCTAGGGGTCACCCTATATATATTTTCAATACAGAAAAATCTATTTATAGCTATTAAAAACTAGAGGCTCAGAGACTGAGCCTGTATCGCTCACCTGACAAAACGCTTCTATGCCATGCATGACCAAAAATGATCATGTTTTTTACCAATGGGGTAGATTGTTTAGGTATGTTCTCAATTAGCACCCGTGTGTTTTGTCTGATCCTATTGAAATGAGTAATTTTTGCAAAGGACCTTCTATACATTTAGTATAATTTGCTTTAATTGTTTTGAGAGAAGATAATGAAAAGCATGGTTTTCTCATACTGGGCTCCAATGTTAAACTATGTTCTGCACTCGAGGCAATGTTTTTTGTCGGATTGAAATGAAATGTGCAATTTTTGTAAAGTAACCTCAGTCACCATTCCTGTAAAGTTAGGTTGAATTTAATTGCATCAGTGGTTTCAGAAGAGTAGATGAAAATGTGATTTTCCCATAGGGTCCAATGATACACTATGTTCCGTGCTGGCAGTCATGTTTTCTAACGGATTGTAACGAAATGAGCAATCTTTGTTAAGGACCTTCTATTCATCCTTCCTGTAAAGTTTGGTTGAATTTGCTTCTGCAGTTTCAAAGGAAAAGATGAAAATGTGATTTTTCCCATAGGGTCCAATGTTAAACCTAAGTTCCACACTGGCGGCCATGTTTTTTATTGGATCAGAACGAAATGAGCAATCCTTGTAAAGGACTTTCCATTCATCATTCCTGTAAAGTTTGGTTGAATTTACTTCAGTTATTTCAGAGGAGTAGATGAAAATGTGATTTTCCCTTAGGGTCCTATGTTATTGTCCATTGTGTATGACCTTACCGGTCTACTTGTTCCTATTGTGTAACCAATTTAACAATTTGATTATTCTATTCACATTATTTTTTTGACCAACTGGTATTGCTGGACTACAACATATATTGGAAAAAGTTTTTGTGGATTGCTATTGTTAACTAATCAACACACTCAGTGTCCTTTTGAACTGTTCAACAATACTATTGTATATCAATCTGTAATAGCCTGGGGAGGTTTTACCTTGATCTGCTGATGAAGTAAGGACTATATAGAGTTTATATTTAATGAAAAAAGAATGCACCTTATCAAATTATTAAAATTACATCATTTAAAAATAAATATTGTGATATAAATAAAGGGAATTTGATTTAGTTGCATTTTTTCATTCCATTAATTGAGTAGATTTATATATCTTTTTAAGGTAATACTTTATCAAGGTAAAACCTCCACAGGCTATTACAGATTAATATACAATAGTATTGTTGAACAATTCAAAAGGACACTGAGTGTGTTGATTAGTTAACAAGAGCAATCTACCAAAAACTTTTCCCAATATATGTTGTAGTATAGCTATACCAGTTGGTCAAAAAATAATGTGAATAGAATAATCAAATTGTTAAATTGGTTACACAATAGGAACAAGTAGACCAGTAAGGTCATACACAATGGACTATAAACCATGTTCCATGCTGGCGGCCATGTTTTTTGTCGGATCGAAACGAAATGAGCCATCTTTGTTAAGGACCATAAGTACATCACTCCTGTAAAGTTCGGTTCAATTGACTTCAGCGGTTTCAGAGCAGAAGATGAAAATATGATTTTTCCCATAGTGTTCTATGTTAAACTTCAGTTCCTCACTGGCGGCCATGTATTTTATCGGATCGGAACAAAATGAGCAATCTTTGTAAAGGACCTTCCATACATCATTCCTGCAAAGTTTGATTGAATTTGCTTCTGTTATTTCAGAGGAGTAGATGAAAATGTGATTTTCCCATAGGGTCCTATGTTAAACCATGTTCCATGCTGGCCGCCATGTTTTTCATGGAATTGGAACAAAATGAGCAATCTTTGTTAAGGACCTTTAGTACATCATTCCTGTAAAGTTTGGGTCAATTTGCTTCAGCCTTTTCAGAGCAGAAGATGAAAATGAGATTTTTCCCATAGGGTCCAATGTTAAACCTAAGTTCCGCGCTGGTGGCCATGTTTTTTATCGGATCGGAACAAAATGAGCAATCTTTGAACACAACCTTCCATACATCATTCCTGTAAAGTTTGGTTGAATTTGCTTCAGTGGTTTCAGAGGAGTAGATGAAAATGTGATTTTCTAATAGGGTCCTATGTTAAACCATGTTCTGTGCTGGGGGCCATGTTTTTCGTCTGATCAGAATGAAATGACCAATCTTTGTTAAGGACCTAAAGTACATCACTCCTGTAAAGTTTGGTTCAATTTCATTCAGCCTTTTCAGAGCAGAAGATGAAAATGTGATTTTTCCCATAGGGTCCAATGTTAAACCTTAGTTCCGCGCTGGCGGCCATGGTTTTTATCGGATCGGAAAGAAATGACCAATCTTTGTAAAGGACCTTAAGTAAGTTTTATTGAATTTGCTTCATTTTTTTCATAGAAGAAGATAAAAATGTGATTATCCCATGGGGTCCAATGTTAAACTAAGTTCAATGCCAGCGGCCATCTTTTTTATCGAATCGGAACGAAATGACCAATCTTTGTTATGGACCTTTAGTACATCATTCCTGTAAAGTTTAATTGAATTTGCTTCAGTGGTTTCAGAGGAGAAGATGAAAATGTGATTTTTCCCATAGGGTTCAATGTTAAACCTAAGTTCCACGCTAGCGGCCATGTTTTTTATCGGATCGGAACGAAATGAGCAATCTTTGTATAGGACCTTTAGTACATCATTCCTGTAAAGTTTGAATTTGCTTCAGCGGTTTCAGAGGAGACGATGAAAATGGAAAAGTTAACGGACGGACGACAGACGATGGACGACAGACGAGGGACGCCAAGTGATGGCAAAAGCTCACACGACCCTTTGGGTCAGGTGAGCTAAAAATCAATTCAATAAACGATCTATTTATAGCATTTCAAAAACCAGAAAAGAAGAAATGAATTACATCAGATAATATTTAATAGATATGTTTAATAACACCCCTAATCAATGATATATACAATGTATATTTACATATATATACATACCTGTAATAAGATATATATGAAAAATAGTAAGCTTAAGTAAAATTTGGTGACCTATGAAATACAAAACTCTGTCTCTTACTATTCAAATGATATACATTAACATGAAGTAGACACACCTGAATTCGATAAGCGCAATATGGAACCTATATTAAAGTCACATACAAAATGTGGCTGTGATTTGACACTGCTCAGAAAAGTGTTACAAAAAAATTTACCATTGACAGTAATATTCAAAGTCATTAAACAGGAAGTAGATGTCAGACAGACCTGAATTTGATATGCACAATAAAGAACCTCATACTAAAGTCACATACCAAATTTAAAGTGGCTGTGATTTATAGTTGCTGAGAAAAGTGTTACGAAAATTTTTACCATTGACAGTACTTGTTGAAAATATTCCAAGTTGGTAAACAGGAAGTAGATGTCTGACAGACCTGAATTTGATAAGCACAATAAAGAACCTCATACCAGAGTCAAATATCAAATTTTAAGTGGCTGTGATTTAGTGTTGCTGAGAAAAGTGTTACGAAAATTTTTACCATTGACAGTTCATGTTGAAAATATTCCAAGTCCGTAAACAGGAAGTATATGTCCAACAGACCTGATTTTGATAAGCGCAATATAGAAACTCATACTAAAGTCACATAGAAAATTTCAAGTGGCTGTGATATGTAGTTGCTGAGAAAAATGTTACGAAAATTTTTACGGCAGTACATGTTGAAAATATTCCAAGTCCGTAAACAGAAAGTAGATGTCCGAGAGACTTGAATTTGATAAGCGCAATATAGAACCTCATACTAAAGTCACATAAAAATTTCAAGTGTCTGTGATATGTAGTTGCTGAGAAAAGTGTTACAAAAAAAGTGGGACGGACAACACCAACGACGACGACGCAAGACGACTAAAGTGATCCCTATATGTCGCCACACACTATGTGTGCAGGCGACACAAAAATCAATGTTAATACCAAAGAAGGCCATACGTAATGACTTGACGACAATACTGTAATTACAACCCTTATCAATTGGACGATTTATTTAGAATATAGGACTTTATGTATATCAGGTGAGCCTGCTAGGGTGAACCTGATATGCTACTGTGATAAAGTCTGTATCAAAAACAAAAAGTCCTATATTCTGTTTATCGGGAATTAACAAATGTTGCAGTTTTGTTGTTAATTTTGAAAAAAATAAGGGGAACTCTTTCTTTGGGGAATAATTCATGCGTAAACTGTATTGTGCACAATTCTTGTTGACGCCAGGGTAGTGTGATGTCACATCCTTCTGTACTTTGGGTTTGAACATGACACGTCTTGTCATTTAAATTTCGTTGGAAATAGTGTAAGAAATTATGAAAATAGCCTCATTTAACTCGTGTAAAACAACATACAATAAATGCCGCAACACAGTAAGTAATTATTGCTTCAAATGGACATCACCCCAGAAGATTAATTTGTCAAAGACAGACCGTCATTTGAGCATGGCGCCTTTCTTGTCACTGAAAACACCCTGTGTAATTCAGGATTGTAGGGGTTTGTAGTAACTGGGTAGGCGTCTCTTTGTCTTCATTTAAACTTGGCGACAGTTCATTGGAAGGAAGCAAACCATCATAGCGAATTGGATTCATGGCCTGATGTTTTTATTGCAGTGTCAAGGTATGAATTTTTCATAAAAGACAATCAAAAGATATAGGAAAACGTGTATTTCTGTTTGAATTACAAAATTTCAAAAATGTTTACTCCTTGTTGTTGCAAATAATTTTCATTCATGAGTTGACTTTACATTCAATGCACATTGCTTCGGTTCGCGCATGTCATCTGACGTACTGACTCAATAAATTTTTGATATGGTCCAGTACGTTGATAATGACTTTATCGGTCAGTACACATCAAAGGCAAGAAGCATAAATTACCGATAAAAAGCTTTTATAAGTTTGTTAGGCGATTTTAAGTATTTATTACTCTTATGTAAAACATTAAATTACATTACAAAAAGTCTTCTTATGATTCAGTACTAGGAACAGTTGATTATTAGCTTTGTTACTATTTCCTGTGTACAGATAGTGTTACTATTCCTTGTCAAAGGTGTTCTAGCAGAATAAATATGTTACAGTGGAATGGAATGGATGTGTTATGTTATAGTGGAATAGATGTGTTCCAGTGAAATAGATGTGTTCTAAAATACATACCCAGCCATCTGGAAAGTCTTCTTATGATCAAGTACTAGGAACAGTTGATTATTAGTTTTGTTACTATTTCCTGTGTACAGATAGTGTTCTAATGGAATAGATGTGTTCTAACATACATATCCAGCCATCTGGAAAGTCTTCTTATGATTCAGTATTAGGAACAGTTGATTATTAGTTTTGTTACTATTCCCTGTGTACAGATAGTGTTCTAGTGGAAAAGGTGTGATCTAACATACATACCCAGCCATCTGGAAAGTCTTCTTATGATCAAGTACTAGGAACAGTTGATTATTAGTTTTGTTACTATTTCCTGTGTACAGATNTACATACCCAGCCATCTGGAAAGTCTTCTTATGATCTAGTACTAGGAACAGTGGATTATTAGTTTTGTTACTATTCCCTGTGTACAGATAGTGTTCTAGTGGAAAAGGTGTGATCTAACATCATACCCAGCCATCTGGAAAGTCTTCTTATTATCCAGTACTAGGAACAGCTGATTTTTAGTTTTGTTACTATTTCCTGTGTACAGATAGTGTTCTAATGGAATAGATGTGTTCTAACATACATACCCAGCCATCTGGAAAGTCTTCTTATTATCTTGTACTAGGAACAGTTGATTATTAGTTTTGTTACTATTTTCTGTGTACAGATAGTGTTCTAGTGGAATAGATGTGTTCTAACATACATATCCAGCCATCTGGAAAGTCTTCTTATTATCTAGTACTAGGAACAGTTGATAATTAGTTTTGTTACTATTTCCTGTGTACAAATAGTGTTCTAGTGGAATACAAGTGTTATAGTGAAATAGATCTATGTATTACAGTCCAAATAGAGGTGTTCTAGTGGAATAGATGTGTTGTAATATACATACAGAGCCATTTGGAAAGTTTTCTTTTGATCCAGTACTAGGAACAGTTGATTATTAGTTTTGTTATCATTTCCTGTGTGCAGAAAGTGTTACTATTCCCTGTAAGGTGTTCTAGTGGAATAGATGTGTTTTAGTGGAAGGGATGTGTATAGTGGAATAGATGTGTTCTAGTGAAATAGATGTGTTCTAAAATACATACCCAGCCATCCGGAAAGTCTTCTTATGATCAAGTACTAGGAACAGTTGATTATTAGTTTTGTTACTATTTCCTCTGTACAGATAGTGTTCTAGTGGAATAGGTGTGTTCTAACATACATATCCAGCCATCTGGAAAGTCTTCTTATGATCAAGTACTAGGAACAGTGGATTATTAGTTTTGTTACTATTCCATGTGTACAGATAGTGTTCTAGTGGAATAGATGTGTTCTAACATACATACCCAGCCATCTGGAAAGTCTTCTTATTATCCAGTACTAGGAACAGTTGATTATTAGTTTTGTTACTATTTCCTGTATACAGATAGTGTTCTAGTGGAATAGATGTGTTCTAAGATACATACCCAGCCATCTGGAAAGTCTTCTTATTATCTAGTACTAGGAACAGTTGATAATTAGTTTTGTTACTATTTTCTGTGTACAGATAGTGTTCTAGTGGAATACAAGTGTTATATTGAAATAGATCTATGTATTATAGTCTAAATAGAGGTGTTCTAGTGGAATAGAAGTGTTGTAATATACATACAGAGCCATTTGGAAAGTTTTCTTTTGATCCAGTACTAGGAACAGTTGATTATTAGTTTTGTTATTATTTCCTGTGTACAGAAAGTGTTACTATTCCTTGTGTAAGGTGTTCTAGTGGAATAGATGTGTTTTAGTGGAAGGGATGTGTATAGTGGAATAGATGTGTTCTAGTGAAATAGATGTGTTCAAAAATACATACCCAGCCATCTGGAAAGTCTTCTTATGATCAAGTACTAGGAACAGTTGATTATTAGTTTTGTTACTATTTCCTGTGTACAGATAGTCTTCTAGTGGAATAGGTGTGTTCTAACATACATATCCAGCCATCTGGAAAGTCTTCTTATGATCAAGTACTAGGAACAGTTGATTATTAGTTTTGTAACTATTTCCTGTGTACAGATAATATTCTAGTGGAATAGGTGTGTTCTAACATACATACCCAGCCATCTGGAAAGTCTTCTTATGATCAAGTACTAGGAACAGTTGATTATTAGTTTTGTTACTATTCCCTGTGTACAGATAGTGTTCTAGTGGAACAGGTCTCTTAAGTGTGCTTATTACATATATTTTCTTCCTTTTTGTTCTCCTGAAAAAGACAAATTCTTCTGTATAATTCACTTCTATCAAATACAGTATT
>MJUU01002477.1:100330-124608 GCA_002080025.1 Modiolus philippinarum | reverse complement strand
CAATCAACAGATCAACACCCCTGCCTGATCCTATTTCGAATTTAGTCAATTCCAACCCCGATCGTTGCAAAATATCGTCTGTTTTGGAATATGCACATTGACAACTTCCAGGTAATACTTTGTATTTACCGATGAACGACTTCTTCAGTATTTCGTTTTGAGACGGCCATTACATGTATACCGAACGCGGACCTCGGGGAAGACACTGCAAAATGACAATCGCAACAAGTATAATGGAACAGCCAACGTGGAACAGCTGTACTTTTCCATTCATTGATAACTAGCAATGTAAACATTTCCGTAGATTGTAAATAATGGACTGTTGTTCTCGACGGCTAATGAATTTGATTTTTTATTTCCAATGCGTTGTTCTTTATTTCAAAACAGCCACATAGTTTCATTGACGGTTCCTGGGTAGTGCGTTTACGCCATTCATACAAATGTAAATAAAGGCATCTGTCTTCCATATTCATAAATCTACACACAAAATTTTATGAATGGGAAATTCATTCTGTGATTAATCAACGAATTCGGGCACCATTTAAGTGTTGAAAAGTTCGGGCAATCAATTTAATGTTCAATGAAAATAGACTATTGAGTGTCAGAGTTTTTTATGAGATCAGAAAGATGTGTACGAGGTTTCCTGAAAAGGATTCTTTTAGCATGGGTATGATCACTAATGTTTGATTGCGTGAGGTTGGTCACCTGGGTCGTAACATAGGATAGAATTCTATCCTTTGGATAGACACTAATCCAAAAATGCTCAACTTTTGAAAATTTTACGGAGAAAGGGCTATAACTCTGAGATGGGTTTTCAGATTTTCTTCAAAATTGCACAGCAGGTAGATCTCATCATGCTGACGATTTTTACTACATGTCAGATTTTTAATATCTGTAACGGTTTTTGAGTTATTGGCCAAAAACTGCAATTTACCCCTATGTTCTATTTTTAGCAACGGTGGCCATGTTGTTTGACCTACCGCCTAATCGAACACAAATTTGAGAAGCCATACTCTGGTGATGATTCAGGCCAAGTTTGGTTACATTTGGCCCAGTGGTTTCAGAGGAGAAGATTTTTGAAATTGTTGACAGACAGACGGACAGACGACTGAACCGGACGAACGACGCATTATGATGGCAAAAGCTCACATGGCCTTTTAGGCCAGGTGAGCTAAAAACCCCAAAAACAACAAAAATCAAACAAATGACAGTTGGAACCAAATAACAATGTAATGACACAGAATTCCAGAAAATTTAAAAAATGCTTTAAAAAAATCCATATTGACTTTTACTTTAACAGTGCTGAATTTAAGATTGATGCCTTCATAAATGTCTGTTTATGAATGCACTAAAACGTCACAAGAAACCTCAATTTGCCATGTGCCCAATGCAACACAACAGACTTGAAACCCCACATATGACAAAATGTGCATAAGATTGAATTTGTGAGCAGTAGGGATTTCAACATCTGGTCTATAAATGGGAAAAATAAGGAAGACAATAGGAAATTGTGGACACTAGAAGTTCTATAAGTGCAAAAATAAGGGTTGTCTACTTCTACAAAATTTATTGAATCAAAATGTATTTGGTAGGATCTAGTACTTACAATCCTATAAAATTAAATAAATCTTAATAGCTGTTTCTAAGGAGTTGCATCCTAAAGAATTGGCATAGTTTATCATTATAGAAGTATTAAAAGTCCCATAACTCCTCTCAAAGTCCCATTAATCCTGCAAAATTTGAAATGCAATATGATCTACTGAGATGATATTCCACTTTCAAAAATTTTGGTAATTGTCGACATCTTACCCCGAATCTACTGGAAACTGGTACCTGACGACAGTTGAGCGTAATCTAGGAATTCTCCTATTTATTTTCTTGACATAAAAATAAATTGGTTGGAAATGACTCGCCTGGGAAAAAATGTTGATTTATGACATGTTCGGCTTTTTTCAAATCATAAATACCTTTCATATGTTGATTGAAGAATTTATTCCCTTTGCCCTCATACAGTGGGACGCCATTTTTACCCCATTTGACCTCTTTGACCCGCCATTCTAATGCCCGGAACGTTCCGGAATTGGACTTTTGAAAGAACGTTTATTAGGTGATTGATTGAACAAAAATCAGGGTAAGGTTTTTTTAGGAGTTTCGTTCACAAAAATCTGTGATGGGTCATCAGATAGACATATTGACAGATGAAAACAAGCATACCATTTCTAGGTCCATTGACACAGTTAGTTTAGGACACTAAATGATGACATATATATACATTATCTTCAACAAATGCAAATGGTCAAAATATTTATTTCACAGAAACTTCTGTTCAGCGATAAAACATTTGTTGTCAATCAGTGAAAAACATCTTTTGTCGATATCACACTTAGTTACTTATATCCTATCATATGCTTAAGTAATAATGACACAGATTCACTTACCCTATCCAGTCAGCGAACTCCAGAGTATTGGGTACAGTTGTAATATAGTTTCTTATATCCCATCATATGCTTTAGTAATTATGACATAGGAAAACTTACCCTATCCAGTCAGCGAACTCCAGAGTATTGGGTACAGTTGCACTAAGTAGAATTATATTGACATGCTGGGGTAACATGATTAAAACCTCCTCCCAAACAACTCCTCTCTGTAAAATATTCAATGTATTAGACAAATTAGGAATAACTGATTTGTATTTTTTGCTTTGCAGACATACATGTATATCATTGATATTTTAATTTAAAAACAAGAGCTGTCACCAAATGGCAACCAGGTATACCCCCACTCATTGAACCCTGGATCAAAAATTCCTGTTTTCACTAAATTTTGTAATCAAGTCCAATTTTCGTCAAACAGGAAGTATGCATCCGACATGACTCAAAATATGACGTTCCTTACAACTTATCATATAAAGGCTGCTTACAAATTTTGAAATCAATCCCTCTTGTAGAAGCTGAGAAAAATACGACAAAAAATTCATGTTTTCTCTACAGTTCGTAACAAAGTCCACATTCCACCAAACTGGAGTCCGACAGGACTCAAAAAAGATGTTCCTTATAACTAACCATATAAAGGCTGCATACCAATTTTAAAATCAATCCCTCTTGTAGAAGCTGAGAAAAATGCGACGAAAAATTCATGTTTTCACTACAGTTAGTAATAAAGTCAACATTCCGCCAAACAGCAAGTACGCATCCGATAGGACTCAAAATAGCAAGTTTCTTATAACTAACCATATAAAGGCTGCATACCAATTTTGAAATCAACCCCTCTTGTGGAAGCTGAGAAAAATGCGGCGAAAAAAAATCATGTCCTGACAAAGTCCACATTTTGTCAAACAGGAAGTACACATTTGGACAGGACTCAAAATAGGATGTTCCTTACAAATAACCATACAGAGGCTGCATACCAATTTTGAAATCAATCCCTCTTGTAGAAGCTGAGAAAAATTTGGCGAAAAAATTCATGTTTTCACTACATTTCGTGACAAAGTCCACATTTTGTCAAACAGGAAGTACACATCGGACAGGACTCAAAATAAGACTTTCCTTACAACTAACTATATAGAGGCTGCATACCAATTTTGAAATCAATCCCTCTTGTAGAAGCTGAGAAAAATGCGACGAAATTTTTTTCCGACGAACGGACGGACGGACGAATGGACGGACAAGGTGTATGCAGTATACCCCCCTCTCTGTAGAGTGGGGGTATAATTATTTTCTACCCTAGAGACTATGTTTTTTACCAGATTAGAAAGAAATGAGCAAACATTGTAAAGGATCTACCATACATCATTTTTGTAAAGCTTAGATAAATTCACTTCAGTGGTTTCTGAGAAGATGATCAAATATGACTTTCCTATAGGGTCAAATGAAAAAACATGTTCCACAAAGGAGGCCATGTTATTTTTTTTTTCAGATTCCATCAAAATGAGCAACTTTTGTAAAGGGACTTCCATACATCAATGGTACAGTATACTTAAATTTGCTGCTGATGAAAAATGATGCTTTTTTCCTTAGATCCAATCTGCCTTAGCAGCAATGCATTTTATCCGATTGGTATTATATAAATGAGCAATATTTGTACTGGACCTCCCATACATCACTCCTGTATAGTTGAGTTGAGTTTTCTTCAGGGTTTTTAAGAGTAGATGCAAATTTAAAAAGTTAATAGACACACAATGGAGGGACAGTGGACTTACACAAAGTGATGGAAATAGCTCAACCTTTACTTTATATTGTATGTAGTAGGGAGAGGGCTTCATATAACATTGTAATAACTTGCGCCAAATCCCATGGCTGTATATTATGAGCAATAAAATAAGCTCAACCTGGCCCTTTGATTCAGGTAACATTCTACTGAGAGTTTACTTTAAGAGGAACTCAAAGAAACATAATTTAAATTGAATTCACTTCCTTCTATGTTACTAGAATAGAATATTTGCCTTCAAGGAAACAGATAGCCAAATTTTACCAATTGTTTAAAACCACTAAATTATCTTAAAATCTTTTTCCGTTGTTATAAGCATTGTTATCAGATTTCATTTAAGTTCTCAAACGTGTTTCTTCCTGTTTGAAAACATCAATAAATAAATATATTGTGAAATGATGAGGTGCTGATGGGGAATTTTTTCTTCTTTGAGAATGAATCAGTTAACACAATTTATTAATGATTTGTTTTTAGCTTTCATTGATTATGAAAACTGTCTGTTATCCTATTGTCAAATGTTAAACTATGAAGTAGTTGTGGCTTGAGGTAGTTTGGGTGACTAGAAATAAAACCATAGATTTTTATAATTTTTCTGTGATTGAAAGAAATCAATAGGCCATCAAAAAACTAACTCCAAAAATAGCAAGATTTTGACCTTTTTAATATAGTCTATAAAATAAGATTTTTAATATGAATAAATGATAGAAAAAATATTAAACAAATTAATGGGCACCCCTACATAAATCTTGAATAAACCACAGGTGTATTTGTATTATTTCTGAAAGATATCAAACACAACACATTTAACATACCTCAGAATCATTTATATAGTAGACCTCATCAAATATAACCCATTCTACATACCTCAGAATCATTTATATAGTGGACCTCATCAAATATAACCCATTCTACATACCTCAGAGTGGACCTCATCACATATAACCCATTCTACATACCTCAGAATCATTTATACAGTGGACCTCATCCAATATAATCCATTCTACATACCTCAGAATCATTTATATAGTGGACCTTATCAAATATAACCCATTCTACATACCTCAGAATCATTTATATAGTGGACCTCGTCAAATATAACCCATTCTAAATCTCTTATTACATCAGAACCATTATATAACATGGACCTGAAAATACAAAATACTATTATAAAGTGAGATTTTAGATCAAAAAGATTTATACAGAAACATCTGGAACTCATATGGGTACAATATGTGCATCTGTCAAAGCAATTTCAAACTGAAAAAATAAGTTTATATCATTTGTTAAACTTGCCACACACATTTTTCAAAGGGAATCTACTAAGGGCAATTATGACCAAGTATGGTTTCATTTAGCTTAGTACTTTAAGAGAAAAATATTTCACTGTAAAGGGGACCACCCAATGACCATTGTGACCAAGTATAATTCCAATTGGACAAGTACTTCAGAGGAGAATATGTTCCTAGCTGGCGGCCTTTTTGGATGAAGTGCAGACTTGGTGGACACATTTTTTGAAAGAGGACTACCAAAGGACTATTCTGACCAAGTTTGGTTCCAATAGGCTCTTCGCCCTCAGAGGAGAAGCTTTGAATGCCTTCCCATATGGTCCAATGTTTAAACCATGTTCTTCGCTGGCGGCCATCTTGGATGTGATGCACACTTGCCGGACATATTTTTTAAAGGGCCAGCTAAGGTCTATTGTGACCAACTCTGGTTCTAATTGGCAAAGTAGTTTCAGAGGAGAAGATCTTTAAATATAGGGCCCACTTTGAACTAAGTTCCCTGCTGGCAGCCATCTTAAATAAGGTGCAGACTTGCCCGACACATTTTTTAAAAGGGAACACTCAAGCACAATCATGACCAAATCTGGTTTAAATTGGATTTGCCATTTCAGATAAGAAGAATTCTGAATGCTTTCCCATAGGGTCCGTTGTTAGACTATGTTCCCTGCTGGCAGCCATCTTGAATTCAATGCAGACATGCTGGACACAGCTTTTAAAAGGGACCACCAACAAACAATTGTGACCAAATTGGGTTCAAATTGGCTTTGTCATTTCAGATTAGAACATTCTGCTTTCCAATAGGGTCCAATGTTTAACTATGTTCCCCGCTGGCGGCCATCTTGGATGCGATGCGGACATGACGGTCACATATTTCAAAGGGGACCAGCTAAGGATCATTGTGACCAAGTTTGGTTCCAATTGGCTCTGCAGCTTCAGAGGAGAAGACCTTTGAATGTTTTCCCATATGGTCCAATGGTAAAACTATGTTACCCTCTGGTGGCCATATTGGATGTGATGCAGACTTGCCTGACACATTTTTTAAAGGGGACCACCCAAGGACTATTTTGACTAAGTTTGGTTCCAAATGGCAAAGGGATTTTAGAGAAGACCTCTGAATGAAAACTTTATGACAGACAGGTGATGGACGTTTGAGGTAAAGTGATGGCAAAAGCTCACCCTGGCTATGGCCAGGTGAGAAATCAAAGCATGAAATGCTGTTAAAGCAGGTTCCTGGGTACTCCCAGAAGTCATGTTATTATTACTGTTTTGCTGAAATGTTGGCATGTAATTTTTTCAAGAATTAAAATCTGAAGTTTTCCTTAGCTTCCCGGTTTGGGTTGTCTTTTCAGTTTTTGTATGGGCTATTGGCGATATATTAAAAACTCTATTTACATTCCATTGCCTTGTTCCTCTTTGTTGGTACATGTAAGTTTTCCAAAGAAGTGTTACACTTGGTGGCTTGATAAATGTTGATATTTCTAATTTTGTCATGTTATCACTTTGATGACTATAGAGATTAAAACAATTACTTGTTTTCATGATTACATTAATATTCACTAGCACGAGATCTGAAGGAACAACCTGTAGAGGATTTTACTGATAACAGCCTTATCAAAGGGAGTGGGACTTGCTCCCAGCCATGAAAAAAAAATTTGTTTACTATCAAACTTTTTTCTAGGCCGAAGCAAGTCACTGTGGCATTATCTGGGCACATCACCTTCCAAACATATTGAATGGGTTGCAGACTTCTTCTTATGATGGGTCTCTGGTAGAGAATTGAATATTTGTATTTCTTATCCCGGGTTTTTATCTACATCTGTTGGATCAAAGCACTGGATCATGGGAAGCCGAAATCCTTTTAGCCACTTTTAATTTCTTAAAGGTTAGAACTAGATCTACTATGAAATAATTACGTATATATATATAGTTTTATCAGGACCCTCACGAGTTTTCAACTGACGTTTTTACATTTGACTTTCGTGATCTAGCATGGAGTGTTTTCTTATACCTGACAACGATATGTCGATATGACGGATGACAACGTCTTGCCTTCGTGAACGTGTTCTTGCAGTATAGTAACAGATTTTATCTCTGTTTCAACACAACGTGAAAATGAATTACTACAAAAGAAGGAATCACTGCAAATGATGAAAATTCAGCAAGCGAGCGCTTCCTCCTGTTGTAACAAATCAGTGACAGTTTGGGACCTTCATGATGGTTCCGCGTGATCCAGTATGTTGTACTTGATTACGCTTGCGATAAGAACGCTGTTGGCGATCAAGTTTAAACCTTCCGTGCTTCATTGTTGACATAGTTGAATTATTCTAAAGTTTTAATGTATTTGAAGTATTCAATAAAGAACATTTGTTGTAATTTGGGATTATTTTGAAACTTATTTGACCCTTATTAACTACGGTGTATGTCATGCAGGCGTAATGAAGTTCGCCATTAATAAAACAAAACAACGCGCCACTTGTCGGGACAAAACAAACAAGAAAACGAAGCTACAGTTTGATTGATCCTTTTTTAGGTAGAGTACGTCAGTGTAGCCATTAAAAGTTTCAAAGTCTTATATATCGAGAAATACATACATTTTTACGAGTTACAACAGCGAAAGTAGAAGTTACTATCAGAGACATATAATTATATGTCTCTGTTACTATGTATCCATTCATAAAAACTTGTAAAATCATAGCGCGCCGCAGGAAATTTTTAGGAATGAACCGAATCGAGAATTTCGAATGTCAGTTTAAGTCCTCTGAGATTAAAAAAGCAAAGTATCTCTTAAAAGATATTAAATAAATACAATAAACACATAAAACGATGTAGTTGATCATAAAATGGACACTGTATCGCCACATGAATGGATTATTTTTTGTGCCTTCGTATGAATAACTGGTAAGCTGTACACGTTTTTAACGATAGTCTGGACCATTCCGATTCTTTTCATACAAAGTAGTCTCCTTAATGTAAGAGTCTGGTTGAAAGAGACTTTTTTCAAGATGGCTTTATCCGACAGCTAGAAGGCAGAGAACCTGCCTTAAAAAACAGTATGCACTACTACACCTGGTGGTCAACAATGCTGTCAAGACATATCACAATTGGATCAAAGACCATAAATTAGACTAAATCATAAGTCATAAATAGCCATAACTCTGTAGAAAGTTTCAAGCACCCTGATAACACACTATGCACAACTAAGTATAGTGGTGACAGTGTGGGAACTCACCGCTCGCCAACTTGCCAAAAGCAAGTAACATTCTCATTTGGCGAGTGCCAAGAACTTCTTACTCGCCAGTTTGGTGAGTAGAACTTTTGAGGTAAGTTGATGGTCACAAGATATGTCCGATAAAGTATTCTTTGGGCCGTTAATAAAATCAATGAAACCGCCCTACGTATCTGGTTTTCCCCCTGGGACCAAATATGTTAATCAATATCTGTCAAGAAAATAGTCTTGAAGAGTCTATTCTAATTAGAGAATCAAAATTTATTCACATTTGTATTATCTCCCTTTGAAATTGTCATGCGCAGATCGAAGGAAAGATACTTTCGATTTCTAGCGCTGGTGGAAACCATGTAGTTGTTGTCTAAATAAAGGGTGAATTTCAATGTTTATAACATGTCAATGTTTAGAAACTACTTACTTACCCGCGAAACTGTGATAAAAGGCAACCAAGATTTCCGAAGTTTTTGTTTAAAGTATGCATTGTGCATAATTGGCGTTCCTGAGGACAATTGATATTTGATCATATTTGACTTTGGAACACCATCCAGTTGATTTTATATTCACAAATTAAAGCTGATAAAAGATTTTTTTACTATAATTATTCTACTTTTAGCCAAATGGGAAATTTTGCTGAGCATAGTTGCCAACCTCCGACATTGAAAAATCATGTCATGACATGACATGATATACCAAAAAGCGTGTGAAAACGTGTGACGTACTTTTGGATTATTGTACAAAATTTATATACATTGTGTAAAAACCAATTTACCAATATAAAATCCCATTGTATTCAACATTTGCCTGTTTTGTTGATTTTAGAACAACCTGACTAGGGACATATTAAAAACAATTACAAGTCTTGTTGAATTTACAAGAAAATAAGGCAAAAAGTAAGCAAAGATTTTCTTAGCCTGATCCTTGATGATCCCATGACCATCATTTAACAAATTTTTGTAGCTGGCAAGGAGGAAATGGCCTTGAACCTATCTTGACAGATTAGGAGTTCCAACTGAGCCCGAGCTTTTGTATATCAGACTAGATCACTTTCTGTAAATGATCCAACAATATAAATGTGTAAACTGCATAGCCCCCTACTCTCCGATCACTTTCTTTGACTTAAAGTTTAATCATTAAACTCGGACTCCCAAATTTTGTTTTGGTATCACTGATCCGGTATGAAATTTCGTTTTCTCTTTGCACTCGTGTCTTTAGTCGGCGTTACCAGCCAAGAAATTTATTGAAACGATTCCAAATCAGTTGTTTTTGCGAATCAAAGTTTTGCAATTTACTGTACGGTCATGAATAGTCCGAAGAATCGCGGGAATCGATAGCGCCAATAACCAAAAACATAAACAACGTGTGTGGAAAAGTCCAGAGAATCACGAAATACGCGATATCGCTAATAACCAAAAACGTAAACAAAGAAAAGCGTGTAATGGCGTGTACACACCGTGTGACAAAATCTACGCGTGTAAACCGTTGAAAAAGCGTGTGTAACACGCGAAAATCATGTGAGTTGGCAACTATGTTGCTGAGTTTAACCCACTTGATAAACGTGCAAAGTTAGGCGAGTGTAAAGGGAGTTTGGCAACCTGCAAGTAAACTACACTCGCCAAAATGGCAAGTGTGAAAAAAAATTGAGTTCCCTCACTGTGGTGAACAATTCTGTAAAATATGGTTACAATAGGATCAAAGGAGTGAGAGAAGTGGCGCCCACAAACTAAATTTGACTTGATTTTCTATATTGTCCACTAGCATGCCTTAACCACAGTAAATATTTTCCCTCCTCAGTTATTTGGGACAGGTTTTCATTTAATCCATGAATGCTAAGGTTTAAAAACACCCCCTGGGATGTTTCTCAACATGCACGGTTTTTCCATTAAAAGACATTACTGTCGCCTTTATCTTCTTTGAACGACATTGAATCTGTTTGAAATTTTTTCAGCTTCTTTATGGATGTATCAGGCACATTTCTGCAAATTTCATATGTTTTTGATGTTTAGAATTGAAATTCTCAAAAATCAGCAATAAAACCCCCCAAAAAGCAAAACATTGCATTTTTGGACAAATGTCAACCCAAAACAACTTCTTGAGAAAATTGGAATTCAGAATTCCATGAACAAGGCCATTGATTTTTTTTTGTCAGTGTGATGGCAAAATGTAGAAAATTTAGGAAATTTAGATTTTGACCACTTTATCAAAAGTTGATGGTGTGACAAATTTTGAAGAGTAGACTAAAAAGATTGCTGCAAAAGTTTAAGCACTTTGCTCAGTAATTTAGCAAAAACCATTCTAATAACTGGACGAAGATAATTTTGATCATTATAATATCAAGTGTTGGGTTTCATTGGCACTCAATATATACAGTGAAACCTGATTAAACCTAATCCTCAGGGACTGAAGATCTTGTTTTGTTAAGACAATTGTTCAGTTTACACAGGTTCAAGATATATATAGAAATTGATAAAAAGGGTCTTTACATTGTGTTTGGATTGGACAGCATTTCAGTTTGGTCAGAGTTCGGTTAAGACCGGTTTCATTGTATGTAGAGAATAACATATATTCTCAAAACACTTGTAGAAATTTGTGTTGAACTGAACCTGGACATTCATGATGATGATGATGTTATACCAAATCTATTTGGAAGTATTTCAATTGAAGTTTCATATGTAATAAGGCTTGATATCATAGTCAACAGAAATTATGTCCTTAGCTAGCTGTCAGTAACTGCGAGCATTTGTACGGATAGTACCTGTGTGTATTGTCTCCATGTTTTATGTACTTCATTGTAAGGGTACTCGTCTTGATAAGTTGGACCTTTTTCTAGTTTGATTTTTACTGTGAGTCTTTTTGTGTATTTATTTTTTAGCCATTCACCACACATAGGGGAGGGTTTGGATCCAAGAAAACGAGTTTAACAGCAATTTTCGCGCCTGTCCCAATTCAGGAATACGTTGGTCATTGACTTGTCCTTGTCTTCTTATAAAATTTTAGTTTCTTGATATTTGGGTTATTAGATGTGGTTTGTTTCCATTGATTTATTCACTATTTTACCCTTTTGGGCCATTTAGGGCTTGCTATATGGTGTGAGGTTCCTCACTATGTTGAAGACGGTACGGTGAACCCTAGATGCTTTGTTTTCGGTCGTTTTAACCTGGATACGGGATGTTGTCTCCTTGACATCTACCCATTTCCTTTCCTTTTCATATTCATGCAGGAATTTTGAAATGTCAAAAAAAAAAATCCATCCCCTTATACAAATCAATTCAAATGTCTGTGAGAATGTCTACGTGTTATTATCGTTTGTCTGAAAGTAAAATACAGATGGTTGTAAACAACTGCAAATTTATAAGAAAAATTCAACTTCAATGGCCCCAACACCCAAGGGACCGATGAAAACATTTCAAAACTAGAGGTGTGTTAAAGCTATCAATGTATAACTGTGTTAAAATTCAAACCAAGTGTCCAGAAAAGGGTTTGAGACATCCATGGTGTTATAGTTATTGCAGTTCGAGTCATCGAAGTTCGACTGTACCTTAATAGGTTAAATGATGTTTTGATGATTATTAGTAATTTGTACTTACATGTATATCGAGACCTGGTTACCACTAAAATATTACCTTAGAATTTCTGTAGTCATAATAAGACAGGCACTTTCTTGGTGAATCTGGACATCTCCTGTTATCAGGCCTACATCACCAAATGTCTGTTTAAAATCTCTGTATTTTTGATTTGATAAAGCTTTTATTGGAGAAGTATAGATAGTCCTAAAAAACAGAAAACATAAATTTAAAATTTCTACATGTATGTTGTAGGAAATAATTCAAAGTGATGATTCCGAGGTGCATTTATTCAATTCTAATATGTGTCCTTATTTTGGAAATAAAACTAAACAATGTTTAATTATCTGTATAACAAAACTAATACTATGGCACGAAAAAAATAGGTAATCAATGATTACAAAGGTCACCTCCTTATGGAATATTGCCATAGTAACCCAATTTTGCCTGGATGCTGACCTACCATCAGAGATGCACTTAAAAAGCAAGGTCATATCTCACCATGGATAGTGACTGAGATCTTGACTAATCCATAAACTAAAATGTAAGTCATTCAAGCAGAAAATATAGGTCAAAATGACCAAATTTTCCCTGGATGCTGACATGTCATCAGAGATGCATGCAAATGCAAGCTTATATTATCTGACTGAGATCTGAACTCCTTCATAAACTTGACTTCAAATCAATCAAGCATAAAATATAGGTCAAAGTGACCTATTCTGTCTGGATGCTGACCTACCATCAGAGACGCATGCATATACAAATGTTATATAACCCTACCAATTATAGTGACTGAGACATAATCATCTCCATAAACTTTAATGAAAATCAATCAAGAAGAAAGTATAGGTTTTACTGTAGAAGATAATCACATGTATGGATGAGGTAACATTAAAATTTCAACAAAATATTTCACAGGCTGACCTACCTTGTCATGTGTTTTAGAGACAAAGCTATGGCATACTCGGCTATCACTGTTTTTCCTGCAGATGTATGAGCGGCTATGAACACACTTTCATGGTTTTCTAGATGTAAAATAGCTTGTTTCTGGAACACATCTAGCTCAAAAGGCCACTAAAATATACAATAAAGATGTTTAAAAACTAATCCATCATTTTAAATAAACTGGCATACTGTGGAAGTACTTTTATCCGTGGACAGCAATTTTGAGGTTTTCATAAGTTACATTGTTTCTATGGTACTTAAATTCTTGGTTCAAATTCCATACATTAGTTTTTTTTCAGAAAGTATGCTTTCGTTGGGAACCACGAAATCCACAAAATTTGGAACCTCACAAACAATAATATTTTCACAGTATTTGAAGATCTCATTCCAATGAAAAGTATGGGTAACCATTTTGTTTTCTTTTTATCCCCACACTTTTCTGATGAAAATGCGGGATTATTGTTTTGGTCCCATCTGTCTGTCCGTCAGATGAACCTTGTCAGTGGAACTCCTAACTCATTTTTGGATTAAGTGTCTTAATTTTGTTATAGAATTGTGGCATATATGTTGCACATGCTTCAATAAGCTTCAGATTTTTTTATATTAGTCTTTGTGAAAACAAGAGAACCCAAGGTGTATATTTTGACAAAGTGAGCTTGTCAGTGGAACTCCTACATTTTTTGATTGATGGATTTAATTTTGTTACAGAATTGTTGCATAAAGTCTGTAGATGTGCAATAAGCTTTTGGAATTTTGATTCCAGTTCCAACTTTGGTAAATTTCCTGAAAGTGTCAAAGACTCATATTTTGGATTTTTTAGCATATTATTTCACATTTTGGAGTGTTTGGAAAAAATTAAATTCTGAATACCGGTACTTAAAATTCTAAAATATGATTTCAATTTTGGTAAATATCCTGACAGTCTCAAAGACCACCTTTTTTCAGAAATCTACCTTGCAACCATACTTTTAGAATTTGTTTCAATTGGGACAAACATTTTCCCCAGTTGGATTTCAAAAATATTAGATTCTAAATTTGGTAAATATCATGAAAGTCTCAAAGGCCACTAATTTTTTAAAACTTTTACTTAGCAACGATACTTTTAGAATTTGTTTTGAATAGGACAGACATTTTCACTAGTAAGATTTAAAAAATATTTGATTCCAGTTTTTTGGTATATTTCCTGAAAGTCTCAAAGACTAATTGTTTTTGAAATTCTAACATCTACCATAAATTTTTGCAATCTTTCTGACAGCAGCAATATTTTGGGAAATCTTGGCAGTGTGGGAATGGCCATCTTTTCTGATGGCGAAGCTTCTAGTTTTTCAATCTAAATAAACATTGAAAGGTTATGGAGTAAATGTACATGAGCCAAAGTCTCTACATGGTAGAAACAAGCAAAGGAACAACACTTTTATAATTGTTCTTCATCTTGAAATCACCATTAGGCCTTCAACAATAAGGCTCAAGTTTCATTTTTAAAAGCCATTTTTTTCTTCAAATTTCAATAAAATGCATAGAAAAACAAGAAAAGGCCATCTTTATCTTTTTAGTAACAACATTAGATTTTTAACTTTTTGAAAATAAGTTGTTTATGAGAAAAAAATATCAAAGTATATTACTGGAATAAACAAATTTATGGGAAAAGGGAGCTAATTATTGGCAATGAGAAATATGCCAATCACATCTGATATCATATATGAAAAGCTGTTGATAGACATTTCCAGTTTTAAAAACTGTGCAAACGCAGCAAATCATTGTCTATCTCCCTTTAAGAATTTTCTTCAAGGGCTTGGAATAATTTTAATAGCTACTATCTCAAGTTCAATGAAAACATGAAACAAACAAGATGTGCTTGTGAAACACTAGTTATGCCCCCAGATTCTACAGTAAAATATATGAAAATACCCAATTTTACCCCTTTTTGACCTGTGACCTTGACCTTTGACCTATTTTTTTGCATATTTACGTTTATATTGACAAGACCTATACACTTGCCAAGTATTAAAAGTCTATCTTACATAGTTCAAAAGTTGTTTATTACCATAAAAACACCCAATTTAACCCTTTTATTCTGAAACAGATGAAGCCCCTTTGGGCCTCTTTTTTATTGAAATGGTTTAAATTGTTAAAAGTATCTGTTTAAACATGCTATAAGAAACCTACAGATAAAAAAATACTGCATCAAGATCCAACAAAAAATTTTGAATTTCATTTTTTTCTGTTTGGCCCCCTTTGGGCCTCTTGTTTCTCAAAAACGGTAAATGCTACCTCAAATCTGTTGACATGCTGCAGTTGCGCAATTTTATTACCAATAACATGAAACAAATCCCGTCTCAATAGGATAAATAATAAGGATTCTACAGTCAAATATGTGAAAACAGCCAATTTCCCCCCTTTATAACCTCTGTGACCTTGACCTTTGACCTGACCTATTTTTTTGCATATTTATGTTCCTCTTGACTAGACCTATACACCTGCCAAGTATGAAAAGTCTACCTTATATAGTTCAAAAGTTATAGCCAAGGTTAAAGTTTCAGATGCACAGACAAACAAAAATCAGGACAAAAATAATATGCCCACGATCATCAAATTTATATAACTGAGTTTACTGTAAAAATACTTATTTTTATAGACACACATAGTCTGAACTACAAGCCTTTTTTATCAAAGACAGACATGAAATTACTTAAAGTCAATAATAATGACACTGTTTTTCCTCATCTGTCCAACTTTTAATTTCCATATCCTTAAGGGAAATTAATTATCTACAACTGTTGTTCTTTTTTTGTTTTTGGTTTTATTAAATATGCAACACAAAACCAAAAATTGGAAACTAAGTCTGTAATATACTTTGTATCTCACCTTATATGCCATTTGTGGAATTCTTTTATAGAAATCATCTACAAGTGTATCTATATCTACATTAAATGCCCACTCTTCTTTCACCGGGATAACAGTTGGTAATTTTTCACTAGTAGAATTTGTTGGAAGTGTGGCCTAAAAAAGTAAATTCATTTAAATAAAACAAAAACAAAAAAAAACAAATAAGTAAACAAATCTTCATTAATAAAAACTAGTATGTTACCAAAAGGGAACAAATATTGGATGGATTTCTAAATAAATATAGAATAAATGAAGTTTTGTTTCCGATATAAAAAATATTTTTGACAATAATGGACGAGCCCACTTTGTTTTTTATTGGAGACAAAATTTCAAGTCTCTGAAACAAAACTTAATTATTCTTTTTATCAGTAATTAACAAAATCATTTGATACAACAAATTTTGAACAAATATAAATCAATAAATTGACCATTGATTGGTAAAGAAATTTGTGCAAATCTTTACGGTTTTTAGATGTATATTTCTTTGTTTACATTGATGCGCTGATTGACAAGGTAGGTGTGGCTTAAGTTACTTTTTTTCCAATATTTTTTTCGTATTTAGGCAGTAGCAAATATTGAAAATATTTGCCTCAAGAGATCAAAGGAAACTCATAGAAATTATCGATAAATGTACATGTCAACAATGCAGCATACTAACTAAAGCTTGAATGAAAATATCAACAAATCTCTTATTTATAGTTAAAGGGTCCAGAAAAGGGGTTTGTGACATCAAATTTAATTCTAAATGATTTCTCAGTATTTCTGAGAATATAAAAAAACAGATGATGACAGGTTCATTAAATGCAATTAAGAGTGAAACAAAAAACAGTAAGCTGAAAAAGAGGGAATACATGTATATACAATAAAAATTCATAATATATTGATTTCAGGAAAAAAGGGAACTATTTCCCTAATGGTCCATCTACTATCTTTATTATTTCATTATTCAATCATTATTGAGAAATCATTTAGAATTAAATTCTGGACCAAGGAAGGAGATTTTTTCCTTAGGTAATTTAATCAAGGTTTTATTCAGTTTTTTTTTATCCCTACTGCTTTCAGAAAAAGCTATTGATCCTTTAAATTTTATTACTGGGCAAATGATTTTTGTTAAAGCTGTGAGGAACAAAATACCATGTCAGTGGTTTTTTTTGCAGGTTGCAAATTTCCTTCAAAATTCTAGGATTTTATTTTTGCAGAACTGAAATATTTGTGATTTCTAATCATCTGCTGTATAAAGCATGATATAATTCCAAGACAATATTTGACACCTACAATGACCTTATTTTGGGTGTTCTAGATAAGAAAGTCCAAGTGATTGAGCTGCAACAGCTAGAATATTGTTGTTTATCAGAGCACACATTTTTTATACAAGAAAAATAAATTATAAAAAATTCCACTGTCCTGCCTTCTATTTTTTCATGGGGTTGGATAAAAATCTACCCTTACGTTTAATTTGCCTAACATGTACCAAAGTTTACCTCTTGAAAGTGAAGTATGATTTAATGCTGGACATTTTGCTTGACATGAATTCTAAGCCATTATTTTGACGTCAGTTATAAAATATATGTACATTAGTAATATGAAGAAGGTGAAAACTTACAGAGACAATGTCTTCCATACTTTCACTCCTTTCTATAGTTATCTTCTCTTCTTTATCCTACAAAATAAACAAGGGGTTCTACAGTAGCATTTATACGTAGTTTATTGAGGTCATGGAGTACAATGATTCTCATGGTTTTAGGACTCAAATCACTGGTGATTGAGGTATTCCACTCATAAAATAAGTTTCTATTGAATTATAATGAAACTTTTGACACAGAAAGCACCTGTGATGAAATAGTTCAATCATATTACAATTTCATGTAGTAATGTTGAAAGAGTTGTGGTCTTGGCATCCTATTTACATATACCATTGGTTTTAAGTTGTAAATGTTTGTATTGATTTTGCTGGTTTTGCTGAGGGTCATGCAGACAAGGGTCGCAAGTTTGACAAGCTATCATCAGTATACAAGATACTTGCACTTAAACTCATATAAAATGTCTAAAATAAAAATATATTTCATAAGACTGCGTTAATATTCTATTGACAAAAATCTACCACTTATGTATTTGTGATTGATTTCAAAATAGCAAAAATATAAAAATAGAGAACTTTATAGTTTTATTCAAAAATGTATTGCCAGATTTTTTTATCAAAGGTGTAATGGGACGTGTCATAACATATATCAATCAATTTTTGTGTTTGGTTTAATTTGCACCCTGCTCTGAAGTTGTAACCACTTGAGTCACATCTGTCTGTAATGTTGTTGCAGAGTTGTTTGTTGAACATCTGGTTTCATCTTCAAAGTCCAAAATGTTTGGACAATTTTGTCATTAATGCAAATCATGATAGGTGCTAGGGACCATCCTGAACTTACTATAAGGTATGAGCAAAGCTCATTGTTGAAGGCCTCATGGTGACTTCAAGGTGAACAACAACAATAACAAGAATAGAATTCCTGGGTCCCCCGCCGTTCATGCAATATACTAACTACTGTATATGAATTTGAAATATTTTCAAACATTCAGGGCAGTTCCAAAATTAAATATGTGGGGATACAAAAAGGATCGACCACAGCAGATGTTCCAACTTCACCAAGGTATTAGTGGAAATAACATTTGGTATAATTTTCATGAAAATCTGTCAAAATTTGTTGCCATGAGAGTGCTTACACGGTAAATTTTTGGATAAAACAGAGTAATTATTTTCGACAAAGTCCCATAACTCCGTCAAAAAATATCCACCGAGGCTGATTTTCAAACTTGACCAAGGTATTAGTGGTATAAACATTTGATATAAATTTCATGAGAATCCGCCATAATTTTTAGGCATGAAAGCACTTACAAGGTCAATTTTTGGCTAAAACAGTGTTGTTATTTTCGTCAAAGTCCAATAACTCCGTCAAAAAGTCACGACTGATCTTAATACTCGATCTTAATACTCGATCTTAATACTCGACCAAGGTATTAGTGGTATAAACATTTGGTATAAATTTCATGAAAATCTGTTAAAATTTGTAGCCATGAGAGCGCTTACAAGGTCAAATTTTGGCTAAAACAGTGTCATTATGTTGGTCAAAGTCCCATAACTCCGTCAAAAAATATCGACCAAGGCTGATTTTCAAACTTAACCAAGGTATTAATGGTATAAAGATTTGGTATAGATTTCATGAAAATCCGTTAAAATTTGTAGACATGAGAGCGCTTACAAGGTCAATTTTTGGATAAAACAGAGTCATGATTTCGGTCAAAGTCCCAAAACTCCGTAAAAAAATATCGACCAAGGCTGATTTTCGAACTTGACCATGGTACTAGTGATATAAACATTCGGTATAAATTTCATGAAAATCCGTTATAATTTGTATGCATGAGAGCGCTTACAAGAAAGTGTGACGGATGGACGGACGGACACAAGGACGCCCGGCATTTCTATGTCCCCGCGGGACAAAAATGTTGTTACATTGCTTTTTGACCATGTATTTGTAGAAAATTTGTCTCATGTGTATTTACTCCTAATCCTTTCATTGCTTATTACATATCTACCACTTTTACTAAGTAAAATTACTTTGTTTGTATCCTCTTCTGTCTTCTCCTCCACATTGTCCCAGTCTCCCAAATCGTCAAAATCTTGTGTCAAAATATCTGTCAGGTTTATCACAGGCAGAGTTACATGCTCTTGAGGTGCTGAATCTACCTGTGGGGTTACTTTGGTGTCTTTAAACGTCATACCAGTACTCATACCAGGAGCAACAGTTAACATGTCTGAAAAAGGAACAAAACTTGTATCTGAAGCAACAGTTGACATAATTACTACAGATTACAGGTACCTGGTTACTAACCTCAGTTAAGGAGGTTTGCTGCTCATGTTTTGGGATTTCTGTCAGATTTTCGGAATCCTCGGGTTTTAACCCATTTAAGTAATTATAATTTTTTGCCCATTGACCCGCTTATTTTTTTTCCATATTTTCATTTTATACATCTTTGTGAGCATTCTGTAAAAAAAATCATTGAATTCTATTTATTCTGTCACATTCATTCAAGGTCAAACAGTGCTAATGTTAATTCTATGAAAAATCAGGAGTTTGGTTTCCCGCCAAATTTTCAGTCACTTAAATCTCAAAAACAAGACCATCAACCTATCAATTTTTTTTCACTTAAATTACTTCTATTTTAATTTTCTATCAAACAATCATGTTCATTAAAATTCCATTTCATTTTCAAATGGAGTAGTGAACCCCTTAAACTAACAAATGGGAAGTGTGCTATTATTCCTTTTTACAGTGATTCAATATGATGGATGACCCATGGACAATCAATGGAGACCTCGTCTTTCACAGGTAAATGACCAACCAGTAGTGTTGATTGTTGTGATACAACAAAAGTTAAAAATGTCATAAAATATTTATAGTTGCAATGTAAAGTACATTGTACAGGCAAATAGCAATGAAATGAAAGGATAAGAAGAAAATGTACACGAGACAAGTCTCTACAAATACATGGTAAAACAAGCAAAGGAACAATGCTTTTATTGTTGTTCTTCATCTTAAAGTCACCATGAGGCTTTCAACAATGAGCTTTACTCATACCTCATAGTAATAAAGTTAAAGATGGCCCCAGCACCAGTGTGAGCGGAATTCTTTGTTAATTGCACTGCTCACACAGTAGAGGTTTCCAGGCATTTCTTTTCATATTTTACAGAAGAAATTGGTACTTGAATTTTTAAATATTAGATATGGGAATATCTTTTGTTCATGTAAGAAATTCAATGATTTTTTCCTCTCAACTTGCTGAAAAGATGAAATTTCTTCCACGTGTGAAAGATATCCTAATCTTTAAGGTGTCTCCGTGGTATTATTCTGCCATTTTGGTCTAATAATTGTTCATTTAGGTAATTTAACAAAATACCTTTTTAAAATGAAAAGAAAGTTCAAATGTATTTACAATTTATATTCCTAATCATTTTATAGCATTTTCATTACAAAAACGTGAGCTAAAACTTTGAGCTTTGAATCTGTTGCTGGATTTACAGAACACATAAATTATTCAAGGGAGATAATTTGATAAAATATTTCAACAAATTAACATTTTGCAATTTTTCTCTCTTATTTCAACGGTGACCCCTTATTTTTATTTTTTATATGTAAATTAAATAATTATAATTAAGCACATGCAAAGTATGAAAAAATTCTATAATAGATTTTTCAAACTATCCTCTCATATGATAATTTTCCATATCATTTCTATGTAAAATCCTGAAATTTTCCATTACAGATTTTGCGCTTAAACGCACGGTGACCCCCAAATTTTATTTTACATTTTGAACTTTAATACAATTATGTTTCTACACAGAAAATTTCACAAAATTCTATAATAGAAAATTAATACCCTGAAGACACCTTAATCTGATTTCATGCAAGAACTTATTATTCTGTATTTTGAGATAATTTTATTTTGATAATCTTATTTTGAGATAATCTTATTTTGTCGGAGAATATTTCTCCTGGACAAAGTATTAATTTATGACACTTTGGTGACTTTGAATTGTAAACAATAAATTTAATTCTCTTTGATCACTATGCACATCATGCATATTAATAACATTACAAAATGTACTATATCTAAGAATTTCCACAGAGGCATTATTACTAATAGGTGTATGGCTGTCTGTATGTACTTTGTTTCAATTGTTGCATTGTGAATTGATAAGTTTGAATTCAAATTGTATATACATAAAGTACAACATGAATCTTTCACAATTCTAAATCCAACACAGCATTGATTTCTTATGGTAATAGGGTCTGTTTTAATACTGTAAACCAAGAACTTTTGGCATTGTCATTTTTTTTGTGGTATTCTAAACAGATATATCATGTTTGGAGGGTATTTGCAAAATATACCAGTCAAGAGATGTTATATTTCCCAAGCCGAACAGTTGGGCTTGGGAAATTCCATTTTTCACAAATTCATTCATGAAAACTTGTAAATATTACAGTGCATTGCAGGAATTTTTCATGAATGAACCAAATCTCGAATGGCGAGTGTCAAATTAAGCTACATTTTCACGCTGTATTTTCGTTTGAACTACACATACTTTCCATTTGAGCATTTTCAAATAAAATAACCATAATGTGCGCAGTTTTTTCTGGCTATCTGTAATTCTTGACACCCAGACATGAACTATGTTTATATGCATATTTGCGAGGTACATCTGGCTGTTTATTTCATCTGGAGACAATGCAATAGTATAGTGCTGCCTAAACAGCACAAAAATGATCACCTACATTAAAACATAGGTTATGCTCAGCCACAAAATAAGAAAAGACTTCTGCAGCATCTACAGCTGTACTGCTATTATCATGGGATTTCTTGACTAGAAATTATGACATCAACTTATTTTTTCCATGAACTTTCAACAGATCAATATGTTGTTTGCTTTCTAGGTGTCTCTTCACATCAAATAGTTCGCTATTAGCCACCGAAAAATGAGCATTGCATAAACAGAAATGATCTCCTTTATCACTTTTGATATATTATCGAATTCTTCGATCCAAAGGTTTTGAAATTTAGAATTATATCATTTTCTTTTCATCGGTGGCGATGCCATTTTAGTTTTGTTTCTAATGTAAATAAATGTAATTACATCCCAGAATCAACGAATATCGCCAAGAAATTAAAAACTGGATCAGATTCTGGTATTTTTTCCGACTATAAACAAAAAATTTCAAATCGAATTCAATGCCTGAGATTGTTTGACAAAAGCCTGAGGTGTGAGAAATTGTGGAAAATTTGTTAAAATGCATGAATCTCACACGGAATTTGTGAGACTTCACATGTCTGACTGTGTCACATGACTACATGTAGATGTACAGTTTGTATTGTTGTAGTTTGTACTGTTACCATGGTTACCAGTTTTCAATTGTTGGTTAATGCTTTCATAGATGATTCCTACCTTTCTCAGAAAACAATGTGTCACATGATAGATCTTCTGTTAAACTGGTTATATCTGGTTCATCCAGGCCCCCTGAAATTATGAATTTGGAAAATATTTATTTCAATTTTTATTCATATTTTGGTTATGTTTCATTTGAAAAATTTGATTGTGATGTCCTGTCACATAGTACTCCTTGTGGCAAATTAGTTGTCCTTAAACTGCTTATGTGAATGTTAACATTGCAGCTCTTTAAGTTACAATAAGGCAACACTACCTAAGACTAATAGTTCTTTATACAAGACCCTATAAAAGATAAGGAATATCTTCCACAAGTGTGAGAAATTTTGTCCTTTCCCGAGTGAAAGAGGGTAAAAGACACAAGTGGAAGATATACCTGTACCAATCTTTAATTTTGGTCGAATATAAGAAACTATTTCTTACGTAAAATACAATGACCAAATCCAAGGAAAGCAAAACTTGCAATTCTTTGTGGAGTTTTCATCTGTGACATCACATCATTCGGGGAGTTTTAGGTAGCAACTGTGATGTCGGCCAAATCGCAACGTTGGATTGGACGTTTACTCGTGTAAGACAGCTTCACGCGACCTTGTCTTCTATGGGTTGTCTTACACCGAAAACAGCCATTTACAGAACAATATGGTTTTAACAATACAATTCTTCAGCGAATAGATGTCTTTCTATAGTATGGTGTATTAGGTATTGATATATTCGATATTCTGATTTTTGTGCTTGCAAAAGTGGTCAAATTAAAAGAGAAACAAAATCTATTTCTATCTTCTTGTGAGCTATAATTATAATATCTTTGTCAACTTTCATTTCCTGAAATATTAAGAAAATAGGATATAACCAAATAAATAGTAAAAGAACTATTGTGTATTGGTATCAGAAGGAAGATCTAAATTTATTCTACTAAAATGATCATATAAATGATTTTGGGAACTATTCTAAATTAGAAACTATTCATTACCTGTTTATAAATGTGTATTATATGTACATAAAGTTGTCATAATTTCAGAAGAAAAAGAAAAATATTTTATTACAAAAAAGAATCAAGGATGTTCTACAAATCTGGCCAGAATGGATTATTGGTACTGGAACACTATATTTTGTACAAACATGGCCAGAATGGATTATTGGTACTGGAGCCCTTTATATTTTGTACAAACCTGGCCAGAATG
>MJUU01002477.1:67302-95612 GCA_002080025.1 Modiolus philippinarum | reverse complement strand
TCCCATAACTCCGTCAAAAAATATCGACCGAGGCTGATTTTCAAACTTGACTAAGGTATTAGTGGTATAAACATTTGATATAAATTTCATGAGAATCCGCCATAATTTTTAGGCATGAGAGCACTTACAAGGTCAATTTTTGGCTAAAACAGTGTTGTTATTTTGGTCAAAGTCCAATAACTCCGTCAAAAAGTCACGACCGAAACTGATCTTAATACTCGACCAAGGTATTAGTGGTATAAACATTTGGTATAAATTTCATGAAAATCTGTTAAAATTTGTAGCCATGAGAGCGCTTACAAGGTCAAATTTTGGCTAAAACAGTGTCATTATGTTGGTCAAAGTCCCATAACTCCGTCAAAAAATATCGACCAAGGCTGATTTTCAAACTTAACCAATGTATTAATGGTATAAAGATTTGGTATAAATTTCATGAAAATCCGTTAAAATTTGTAGACATGAGAGCGCTTACAAGGTCAATTTTTGGATAAAACAGAGTCATGATTTCGGTCAAAGTCCCATAACTCCGTAAAAAAATATCGACCAAGGCTGATTTTCGAACTTGACCATGGTACTAGTGATATAAACATTCGGTATAAATTTCATGAAAATCTGTTATAATTTGTATGCATGAGAGCGCTTACAAGAAAGTGTGACGGATGGACGGACGGACGCAAGGACGCCCGGCATTTCTATGTCATTGCTTATTACATATCTACCACTTTTACTAAGCAAAATTACTTTGTTTGTATCCTCTTCTATCTTCTCCTCCACATTGTCCCAATCTCCCAAATCGTCAAAATCTTGTGTCAAAATATCTGTCAGGTTTATCACAGGCAGAGTTACTTGCTCTTGAGGTGCTGAATCTACCTGTGGGGTTACTTTGGCATCTTTAAACGTCATACCAGTACTCATACCAGGAGCAACAGTTAACATGTCTGAAAAAGGAACAAAACTTGTAGCTGAAGCAACAGTTGACATAATTACTACAGATTACAGGTACCTGGTTACTAACCTCAGTTAAGGAGGTTTGCTGCTCATGTTTTGGGATTTCTGTCAGATTTTCGGAATCCTCAGGTTTTATCCATTTAAGTAATTATAATTTTTTTTTTCTTTCCATATTTTCATTTTATACATCTTTGTGAGCATTCTGTAAAAAAAATCATTGAATTCTATTTATTCTGTCACATTCATTCATGGTCAAACAGTGCTAATGTTAATTCTATGAAAAATCAGGAGTTTGGTTTCCCGCCAAATTTTCAGTCACTTAAATCTCAAAAACAAGACCATCAACCTATCAATTTTTTTTCACTTAAATTACTTCTATTTTCATTTTCTATCAAACAATCATGTTCATTAAAAATCCTATTCATTTTCAAATGGAGTAGCGAACCCCTTAAACTAATAAATGGGAAGTGTGCTATTATTCCGTTTTACAGTGATTCAATATGAAGGATGACCCATGGACAATCAATGGAGACCTCGTCTTACACAGGTAAATGACCAACCAGTAGTGTTGATGGTTTTGATACAACAAAAGTTAAAAATGTCATAAAATATTGATAGTTGCAATGTAAAGTACATTGTACATGTACATTTGTACACGCAAATAGCAATAAATGGTGAATGAAAGGATATGAAGTAAATGTACATGAGACAAGTCTCTTCAAATACATGGTAAAAACAAGCAAAGGAACAATGCTTTTATTGTTGTTATTCATCTTAAAGTCACCATGAGGCCTTCAACAATGAGCTTTACTCATACCTCATAGTAATAAAGTTCAAGATGGCCCGAGCACTGGTGTGAGCGGAATTCTTTGCTAATTGCACTGCTCACACAGTAAAGGTTTCCAGGCATTTCTATTCATATTTTACAGAAGAAATTGGTACTTGAATTTTTAAATATTAGAAATGGGAATATCTTTTGTTCATGTAAGAACTTCAATGATTTTTTCCTCTCAACTTGCTGAAAAGATGAAATTTCTTCCACGTGTGAAAGATATTCTTATCTTTAATCTGATTTCATGCAAGAACTTATTATTCTGTATTTTGAGATAATCTTATTTTGTTGGAGAATATTTCTCCTGGACAAAGTATTGATTTATGACACTTTGGTGACTTTTGAATAGTAAACAATAAATTTAATTCTCTTTGATCACTATGCACATCATGCATATTAATAATATTACATTAATATACCGGTATCTAAGAATTTCCACAGAGGCATTATTACTAATAGGTGTATGGCTGTCTGTATGTACTTTGTTTCAATTGTTGCATTGTGAATTGATTAGTTTGGATTCAAATTGTACATACATAAAGTACTACATGAATCTTTCACAATTCTACTGTTAAATCCAACACAGCATTGATCTCTTATGGTAATAGGGTCTGGTTTAATACAGTAAACCAAGAACTTATGGCATTGTCTTTTTTTTTTCGTGATATTCTAAACTGATAAATCATGTTTGGGAGGGGATTTGCAAAATATACCAGTCAAGAGATGTTATATTTCCCAAGCCGAACAGTTGGGCTTGGGAAATTTCATTCCCGCGACTGGTATTTTTCACAAATTCATTCATGAAAACTTGTAAATATTACAGTGCATTGCAGGAATTTTTCATGAATGAACCAAATCTCGAATGGCGAGTGTCAAATTAAGCTACATTTTCACGCTGTATTTTTGTTTGAACTACACATACTTTCCATTTTAGCATTTTCAAATAAAATAACCATAATGTGTGCAGTTTTTTCTGGCCATCTGTAATTCTTGACACCCAGACATGAACTATGTTTATATGCATATTTGCAAGGTACATCTGGTGGTTTATTTCATCTGGAGACAATGCAATAGTATAGTGCTGCCTAAACAGCACAAAAATGATCACCTACAGTAAAGCATAGGTTATGCTCAGCCACAAAATAAGAAAAGACTTCTGCAGCATCTACAGCTGTACTGCTATTATCATGGGATTTCTTGACTAGAAATTATGACATCAACTTACTTTTTCCATGAACTTTCAACAGATCAACATGTTGTTTGCTTTCTAGGTGTCTCTTCACATCAAATATTCCGCTATTAGCTACCGAAAAATGAGCATTGCATAAACAGAAATGATCTCCTTTATCACTTTAGATATATTATCGAATTCTTCGATCCAAAGGTTTTGAAATTTAGAATTATATCATTTTCTTTTCATCGGTGGCGATGCCATTTTAGTTTTGTTTCTAATGTAAATAAATGTAATTACATCCCAGAATCAACGAATATCGCCAAGAAATTAAAAACCGGATCAAATTCTGTTATTTTTTCCGACTATAAACAAAAAATTTCAAATCGAATTCAATGCCTGAGATTGTTTGACAAAAGCCTGAGGTGTGAGAAATGGTGGGAAATTTGTTAAAATGCATGAGTCTCACACGCAATTTGTGAGACTTCACATGTCTGACTGTGTCACATGACTACATGTACATGTAGATGTACAGTTTGTATTGTTGTAGTTTGTACTGTTACCATGGTTACCAGTTTTCAATTGTTGTTTAATGCTTTCATAGATGATTCCTACCTTTCTCAGAAAACAATGTGTCACATGATAGATCTTCTGTTAAACTGGTTATATCTGGTTCATCCAGGCCCCCTGAAATTATGAATTTGGAAAATATTTATTTCAATTTTTATTCATATTTTGGTTATGTTTCATTTGAAAAATTTGATTGTGATGTCCTGTCACATAGTACTCCTTGTGGCAAATTAGTTGTCCTTAAACTGCTTATGTGAATGTTAACATTGCAGCTCTTTAAATTACAAAAAGGTAACACTACCTAAGACTAATAGTTTCTTATACAAGACCCTATAAAAGATAAGGAATATCTTCCACAAGTGTGAGAAATTTTGTCCTTTCCCGAGTGAAAGAGGGTAAAAGACACAAGTGGAAGATATACCTGTACCAATCTTTAATTTTGGTCCAATATAAGAAATTATTTCTTACGTAAAATACAATGACAAAACCGAAGGAAAGCAAAACTTGCAATTCTTTGTGGAGTTTTCATCAGTGACATCATATCATTCGGGGAGTTTATTATGGTAGCAATTGTGTTGTCGGCCAAATCGCAACGTTGGACTAGACATTTACTCGTGTAAGACAGCCTAATGCGACCTTGTCTTCTATGGGTTGTCTTACACCGAAAACAGCCTTTTACAGAACAATATGGTTTTAACAATACAATTCTTCAGCGAATAGATGTCTTTCCATAGTATACTGTATTAGGTATTGATATATTCGATATTCTGATTTTTGTGCTTGCAAAAGTGGTCAAATTGAAAGAGAAACAAAATTTATTTCTATCTTCTTGTGAGCTATAATTATCATATCTTTGTCAACTTTCATTTCCTGAAATATTAAGAAAATAGGATATAACCAAATAAATAGTAAAAGAACTATTGTGTATTGGTATTAGAAGAAAGATCTAAATTTATTCTACTAAAATAATCATATAAATGATTTTGGGAACTATTCTAAGTTAGAAACTATTTATTAGGTGTTTGGAAATGTGTATTATATGTACATAAAGTTGTCATAATTTCAGAAGAAATGGAAAATATTTTATTACAAAAATGAATCAACCTTGTTCTACAAACCTGGCAAGAATGGATTATTGGTACTGGAACCCTTTAATTTTGTACAAACCTGGCCAGAATGGTTTTTTGGTACTGGAACCCTTTATATTTTGTACAAACCTGGCCAGAATGGATTATTGGTACTGGAGCCCTTTATATTTTGTACAAACCTGGCCAGAATGGATTATTTGTACTGGAAACCTTTATATTTTGTACAAACCTGGCCAGAATGGATTATTGGTACTGGAACCCTTTATATTTTGTACAAACCTGGCCAGAATGGATTATTGGTACTGGAACCCTTTATATTTTGGGTGATTGGTCCTGGTTGTCTTTTAAGTGACAGAGAATTTCTAGCATTTTCACTGATATTAGCAAGGTACTCCTACAAAAATAGCAAAAATATAAACATGTGAAGCTTTCCTACAAATATATACATATATAAGCAAGATTTTCCTAACATATAATACATAAATAAGCAAAGTTCTCTTAACAAATACATGAATACTTTGCCTGATATTTTAATGTTTGTTGACCATGCTGCTTCCATCAATGTATTGTTTTATGACATTTAGCAAGTGAATTCCTCTCAAGCTGGTGCTAGGAACTGTTATTCCGTGAACGTCACATGCACACTTATGAACTTTAATTATTACGTTTCGTTGCTACGGCCGCTCTTCTTGTATATTGATATAGTCAGGTATTATTAAAATACTGTCGCAACTTCTGTGTGTTTTTCGATGTTTCATTGTATGATCACTGTACAGGAGATGCTTATGGGATACCTTTCTACTCCACACCCAGCAACAGGTGTACCACCATATGAAGCACTGATGAAACGACATGTGAGAATGAAATTAGGATACATACAATGATCAAATAGTGATAAGCAAATGACAGATGAAAAGACAATAAATGAAAGGGACAAGTTGTATAAAGAGAAAATTAAAATACTGTCGCAACTTCTGTGTGTCTATCGATGTTTCAGGAACTGTCTTGAACTTACTATGATGTATGACATATAGCTAGTGAAGTCCTCTCAAGCTGGTGTTAGGAACTGTCTTGAACTTACTATGATGTATGACATATAGCTAGTGAATTCCTCTCAAGCTGGTGCTAGGAACTGTCTTGAACTTACTATGATGTATGACATATAGCTAGTGAATTCCTCTCAAGCTGGTGCTAGGAACTGTCTTGAACTTACTAGATGTATGACATATAGCTAGTGAATTCCTCTCAAGCTGGTGCTAGGAACTGTCTTGAACTTACTATTATGTATGACATATAGCTAGTGAATTCCTCTCAAGCTGGTGCTAGGAACTGTCTTGAACTTACTATGATGTATGACATATAGCTAGTGAATTTCTCTCAAGCTGGTGCTAGGAACTGTCTTGAACTTAGTATGATGTATGGTTGTTTGTTAATTGTTGTAGATCTCAAGGTGACTTCAAGGTGGAAACAACAAAAAAGTGTTGTTGCATTTTAATACTTTATTTTGACATGTATTTGTAGGGATTTTGTCCCATGTACATTTTTTTGGTATCCCTTGTCTTTTCATGTGATAACAAGGAGCACCAGCAAAAAACTCCTGTTAATATACATGTGGTAGTTATGGTAACAGTACCTATAGTAGCACATGTGTAAGCAATTCCCTCCTATAAAAATAACATGTGTCATTAACTTGTACTCCAAAAAATACTAGAATACTGACAAAGTCAAAACTAAGAGCCTGCAAAACTGTTTTTATAAGTGGCATACAGAAAGCAGTTGACTTATATAGGCCTGCAAATACTTCAAACACAGATTTTGATTTACAAAATATACATTGTATATTACCTCTTTGTAGCCTAAGAGTTTTCCAGTTGTAGGATTACGAACAACATCTATTGTAGTCTGACATGGACAAATATCTGCAGAATACAGATTTTCTGGGCATGGTTCTCTCTTCCAAAACCTGTATAAAAACATTTATTTTAGTTAGTGACAAAAAGTCTTAACGGAAATTTTCAAGACTACTATTTCTATAAATGTGAAATATAAAGACTTAGTACAACCTTCCTACAGTGCAAAAATAAATGCAACCTTACAATATCTAAATTTTTGTAAATTTTGTTGAAAACTAAGGAGTATCTCCCTCATGCAAAGCTCTGTCCTTAGCTGATATTGGCTATACATTTAGATCATATTGGTTTTTTGTTCTCCGTCAGTTTTTAAACACCTTTGAGTTTATGGTCTTCCAAAAGTTTAGATTTTATCTGCACTGAAGAGACATAACTTGTGGAAATGCACATATGCAAAACTTAAATTCACAGTAAATTCGGTATTTAGTCATTAGTTGTACATTTGTCATAAAGTGATAGCACTGCAAATCTTTGTGTAATTCAAACAATGACTTGACATCCTTACCAAATCAAAATATTTTGGTATACTCACTATCCACAATGCATTGGATACTGAAACAATGTATAGTTATGATTATCATGATTTCACATTTTCTTAATACATTAGTACATATGAAAAAGAAAGGAAATGGGGTAAATGTCAAGGAGAAAACATCCCATGTTAAAACGACCCAACACAAAGCATCTAGGGGTCATCGTATGGTCTTCATCACAGTGAGGAACCTCACACCATATAGTAAGCCCTAAATGGCCCCAAAAAAGGGTAAAAAAGTTAATAAATCAATGGAAACAAACCACATCCAATAACCAGAATATCAAGAAACTAAAATTTTATAAGAAGACAAGGCCAAGCCAATGACCAACATATTCCTGACTTGGCACAGGCGCAAAAAATTGTGGTGGGTTTAAACTCGTTTTCTTTGATCCAAACCCTCCCCCTATGTGTGGTGAATGGCTAAAAATAAAAACACAAAAAAACCTCACAGTAAAAATCAAACTAGAAAAAAGTCCAACTTATCAAGACGAGTACCCTTACAATAAAGTACATAAAAGATGAAATCAATACACACGGGTACTGTCCTGACAAATGCTCGCAGTTACTGACAGCTAGCTAAGGACATAATTTCCAATGACTATGATATCAAGCCTTCTTACATATGAAACTTCAATTAAAATACTTCTAAATAGAATGTACTATCAACACTGAAATCAGGTCAGGAAACTTGTCTCAAAATGTATCCAGCTTTGAATTCAATACTGCATACAGGGAATTTTTGTAGATGTTCTATTTTTGCTATTTTTGCATTAGTGGATGAAGCATGAAAATAAATCTGTCACAAATATTTTGATACAATTGGACGCTTTAGTAGCTGGACTGACACCTCGAAGTCAAGACTGCTCAAATACAAAGTTATTTAGAAAACCAGAAATAAAAGACAGCACAAAAATTTCCAGATTTATAATATTTAAAAAATTATACTATATAATAATACAAACTTTTTTGAAAAATTACCATGCCCTTCTTACAAACAGTATGAAGCAGGACGACAGGCTGGCTGATACATGTTTTTCAACTTTCCAAAGTAAGAGTAAGATATGACATACTTTTGACTTCTGTTAATACTGTTTATTGGTAAATCATCAATACATGTGAGATACTCCTCCAACTCGTCTCTCCATTCATCCATTACACTTTTGTTAGCCATTTTCTAAAATAAAAATAATAATAAATAAACAGCTGTCCCAAGAGCGCATGATACCCCTGTCCCCACTTTAAAGCAAACTGATTTAATGATTCTTGGAACTAAAAACTGTCTGATATAACTTGATAATAGAGGCCAGACTTATTATACCCCTGCTTTTGCGGGGCAGTATACAGTGATTATGGTGGTCATTCATTTGTTTGTCCACACGTCCATTCCTTATTCTGTCTGTCTAAGGAGTACACAATTTGTGGCGACAATTCCTCTTAGACCACTGAATGAAATTCACTAAAACTTTCGCAGAATGTTCAATGCATATTGCAATTGTAAACCAGCTATTTTTAAAATTTGATTCCATTTGACCTTTTCAAAAAATTTGTGAAATCAAATGGGAAGCGGGGTTATATATGAGCTTTTTTCACTGTTTTTGTAAAAATCCTGGCAGGAAGCTTATGGATAACAAGAATTATGACTACAGAACCACCTCAGGAGACATATACGACATAAGAATGATGATCTCAAATGTTTCAAATTATTCTTAATCATTCTTCAAATGGCTGGTGGGGCACCACCCAAAAGACTTTTTGTATTAGTTTTGATCCTCATGGTACACAACACTTCAAAAATATAGCATTAGCTACAAAAAAAATAAATATATGCAATAAAAATGTAGCTTAAGCTATACTACAGAATTGTTGAAGAAAATCTAAAAAAAAAATAATAAAATGATTCTGAATAGTTTTTGATAATTACTGATAATAAATAAAACAAAATAAGCAAAATTTATGCTGTGAGTGTGCAAAATATGTCATCTTTTGAAAAACTATAATTTTATAGAGGGTGAAAAAAACATTTTCATTAAAGCTCAGATAGGAAACCAGTATCAAAAATCTGAGAATTAAGCATGTTAAGTGCTATGTTTATTTTTCATGTTTTTCAGATTGCAAAAATCTTCATCAAAATTAGACTAACTAGAAAAACTGTGAGCAAAGCTCACTAATAAGCACCCCCATTTGATTCCAGAAATTAATCAAAGCTCTATAAGAGCTGAAAGTGTTCGTATGTTTTGAAGTTAAGGTGTCTCAGTGGTATTATTCCGCCATTTTTGTTTAATACTTGTTCATTTAGGTTTATTTGTATTTGCTTATAGGACATATGAGTAGACTTTTAGGTATTTTTTGTAATTATTAACAAGGACCCCATTGGAAATAAGTCTTTTTTGACATTATTGGTTACCCTATGTGTTCAATATTACAATATTTATACTTTTGAAACTATTCATTGCTTAACATTGTTTTATATATTGTTTCATCATGTTCATGTGTACATGATATGACTGTATGCACTTGCCTGAATAAATATTATTATTATTGAGTTGCCAATCTGAAAGATTGTCAACTCTTTGTTTTCGTAACTTTTCCTAACTGAGAATTAATAATATACTTCAAGAAAACCCCTTTCAACTTCAACTCTGATTGGATATTGTAGAAAATAAAGCTTTGTTGATTGATTGATACTAATATCCTGTATACTCTTTACATGCAAGAAATATCAACTTCCGTAAAAAAAAAGTTTGAATAAATGTTCACGTATAACCAATGTGTGCCTCTTATTCCCTGTATTGATACAGAAATTATCCATGCAATTACTGTAGCATTTATTTCTTTAAATTGCAGTTTGTGGACGGCTTAACACATTTTTAATTGTTTAATGCGCTTGAAGATATAGATAACATTCCAAATACTTAATTATAGATTGACCTCTGACTTCTTATCAAACATGCATCACTGGAGGCAAAACATCCTCTATATATATATACAACAAATTGTGATAGCATGTAAACAAAGAAGATATTCTTAATATTTACTGTGTTTATTTAATTCAAAATGGATGATTCTTTAGATTTGATCCCTGTTACATTGTCTAAAAGGTGAACCCATTGTCTAGACTAATGAGAGTTTGGCTTTCTATATGGAGAAATTAAATGTTCATGGAGTGCAATTACCTGTGTATCGCTAGTTTTCGAGGTCATTTTAATGTAACAACATTCCTTGATTTTATTACATACTGTGTCAATCCTTTGCAACAATTTATGTTTAAAATTTACAAAATACTTCAGTAATGAATGGTATTCCATTCACTTTGATTCCACTGAAGAAAACATCATGCATTGTTAAGATATCTTGATAATCTGCACTGTATTTAATTGACTATAAAATTTTATGACAAGTTTATAATGTGGCATGAATGACATTTTATGTATCTTGTTTATTCTGTACTTGTCACTAACTTTAAATTAAATAGATTTTGCATTGTTTTCTTTTCTCTATATTGGCAACTCTCAAGACTTTCAGTCTTTGATTATCATATTGATATCACTATAAAGAAATTAACATTTTTGCAATTTATCTCTCTTATCATTTCAATGTTAATGGTGACCCCTAGTTTTCATTTTTTATATGTAAACTATATAATGATCTCAAAACAGATAAAAAGTATGAACAAACTCTATAATAGATTATTAAAGCTATCCTTTCATATAAACATTTTTCCCATCATTTCTTGATAAAATCCTTCAATTTTTAATTTCATTTTTTTTTGCGTTTAAATGCACAGTGACCCCGAAATTTTATTATATATTTTTAACAATAATACAATTATGTTTCTACAATGAAATTTTCACAAAATTCTATACCATGCAGACACCTTTAACAATTCACCAAGTTCAAACTTAGGCATACCACTGTGCAGTCAAAATATGATATCATAAGACTATGGAACTCATTACCAAATGATGCTAGGATGTTATCATCATTTGGAACCTTTAAAAATTTTATTTCCTCTTGGTGTTTCTCAGAAAAGTGTTCATGTAGTTCTTGTAGACAATAACTAAAGCCTTGCTGCCCCATAACTGCTTCCCTTTTTAATTTGTATGCAGTTTATTTTTAGCTTTTAATTTTTATGTTGCTTTTGCTATATACTTATGCTTTTTATCAATAGTGCTTTATATACTTAGTGCTGCTTTGCTTTAGATGTTTTTTTTTTTTTGTATGCTTTAACACGTATGTGTTATGTCGTGTATGTTTGTCTATGTATATGCATGACTCATTGTTTTATTGTTGTTTGTTTTTAAATATCAAGTCGGATTAAGAGCTCATGTTTGTATGTTATTTGTATAAATGATTCCGACTATAATAAAGTTTACTTACATACTTACATTGAGCAAGATTAATTACGAGTATGACAACTTCCTAAATTATGAGCGTTGTTTTAGGGATATGAATTATTAACCTTTTTAATTTCTACATGGAAATGTGGAATATTGATACACCTAAATATTTTCATGCAGATGCAGAGGATATCCAAATGTTTCAGACAGATACGGCCACTCTTTACGTACATTTTTAAAATGCAATTCCCCCTCGAGAACATAGACGATTATGCAAGACGAATTTTGAACATGGATTGACAAATTTAATAATAATTATAAAGTTCAGACAAGTAAAATGAGCAGATCAGAGAAAACAAAACTACCTACATGCATATTGTGTTATTTATATCCACACAAATTAATGTACATGCGCATCGAGTGCAAATTTGACATTTCTACCGAAGCAATCAAATAATCGAGAATCCAACATCTCCCATTTCTGATTACGGCGGAATCACAGCAGAGACATATAGTTACGTCTAGGTACTGGTATGTGTGCCGTTTGTCTCAAATCAAAACATATCGAAAATGTAAACAAACAACAGCGGCTGATCAAGATTGACACGTGGAATATCATATTTGGGTTTGTACCGCTGCGTGAAGATCAGGCAATTGACGTATCAAAACATCATGAAAATTTTTAAAATGTGCAACAACTTTCATATTGAAACCATTTTGACACCTTCGAAGATTATCCTGATATTTTTTTTTTATTTTTCATAATCCTATGCATGAAACAAATAGGCCCTATTTTGGTTTTAATAATGTACTCGATAATCGTTTAATTTCTCAATGCAGGAAATTTAATAAGTTTAATAACAGCGAAGTAGTAATTTAGATTTGTTTGGGTGTATTATAAACGTCTCGTACTGTATACTCAAGCATATTTGACACCTCCTTTTTAGTTTCAATCTGCCATCACTTTAAATTAACCATTTCAGGACAATAGTATGCAACGTTCTACCAGATTATTCAGTAAGTTTACTGTATTATTTACTATTTTATAAGTAGACTTTTTAACCTGTTTAAAAGTTTCACGCCCTGCAACATCTATTTTTATCCAATTCAAGTTGAACCGATAGCTGAAGCGTTCATGATGAACACTAAAAATCAATCATATCAAATTCTGAAATAGGAGGTGCACATCTACATTTTGCTATGGGAAACCCTAAAAATCAATCAAATCAAATTCTGATATGGGAGGTGCACAACTACATTATGTCGTAAAGACTATGTTAAAGTTTCATAAAAATCTATTCAGTGCATGTTCAGGATAAGAGATGGGTACCCACTAGTAATGTAATGGCTAAGTCCATGTTTTGCTATGGGAAACCCCAAAAATCAATCAAATAGGAGGTGCACATCTACATTATGTCATAAACACTGTGCTAAAGTTTCATGAAAATCTTTTCACTGGTTTTAATTCAATTCAATTCAATTCAAAATATTTTATTGTTCATATAATACAAACAAAGGGATTGGATAGGAGGCTATGCCTATATTGATCCTCTCCCAACAAGATGGACAATGGATAACAAAATATGTACATTAAATTATAAATAGATTAAGCTGTACCACAGAGGACCAGGAAATATATTATTATACTACCGAGTGTTTTTTCTAAAACTTAGGAAAATGTTTACATTTATTTATTATTTAAATTTATAATAAACATGACCACTGTAATACAACTCAATCCTATTATAAAATAGCAGTAAACTTTTGCATAATTTTACTGACCAACAAATAATTTCAGATGATTACCATCTTTCCTTAATTTATATCAGTTTATAAATGATATGTTTATTAATAAGGCCACATCAAATTAATTAATAGATTCTCATCCCCACCCGCCCCATTTTTTCTAAGCTCAATTTTTTTTTTTCAATTATTCAGAAATTTTCTTTAAATTCCTATCAATTTTAGTGAAAATCAGTAAAAAATAAAAAATAAAAGCCTCCCATCCACCCCAGATTTTTTGTTATAGGTGGATGAGAATCTACAAATTAACTTGATATGGCCTGATAGAGAATAGTAAATTAACAAGTAATTTATTAAATAAAGTAAAGATATAATAAGATAAGTTTTAGAGAAAAAGAAAAATAGATAAATCTATGGATCAATGAGAAGAAAAAAAGATGTACTAATGAAATAGTGGAAACAAACACCATATATAATAATAAATACTGTCAAGATATAGAGAAAAAAAAATAATAAAATAAAATATGTATTCTTGTTGTTGGTCAATGATAAAGTAATATGAAAATTGTTAAGTTTATTACGAAAAACATCTCAATATATTATTATTTGAGATTCTATTGAAATCTCTTGGTATCCTGTATATATTTTTGAACACATGAAAATATTTCTAAATTATCTTTGTTATCAAGATTCAAGGTGCCATTCAGTAGGACATCAAGATCAATGTTTAGAAATTTTCTCAGTTTATGAAATAATTCATATCTCTGTCGTATATATTGAGGACAGACATAAAAATAATGGAAATTGTCCTCTACCTGGTCTCCACAGGCGCACATAGAGCTGTCAGACAAGTGGCTCAGAACAAGGTGATGATTTAAATCACTAACTTCATTTCCTAATTGACAATGAATAATATTTAATTTATGGTCACCTGCAGAAAAGAAGGGTGAACTTGGATTAATACACTGGTTCAGGAGGACAGCTGATAAGAGATGAGTACCCTCATGTGTAACAAGTGGATGGATGGACGGACGGAAAGACGGACAACCCCATCACTATATACCCCACTTTTCAAACGGGGTATAAAAATAAAAAAGTTAACATTTTTAAGATTTTCCGCTTTTGGGCCCATTTATTTCATCAATGGTACATGCGACGATATTCATGTTCATTTCAACCAAATTTTTTTTTCTATTTTGATGTCACTTTTTCTATGTAGTTAAATGTATGTACAATAGTCCTATAACATATGACTTCGCATTTTCATTCCATATTTAATGTTTATATCAGATTTTTTCATTTTTTATTTGCTGCATGTCATGCATGTTAAAAGTCAGTATGTGAAAAAGAAACAGCGCTAGGTTCTATATTGTAGGACTACTATGTGCAACAATCTTATGAGCTACAATTATGTATAGATTATACATAATACAGGTAAAATTCCATAGCTTCATAAGCACTGTACTGGTGTATTCCATTAAAATCCCCTGCCTCAAATTATCTGGTACTATGATGCTAAGTCGGATAAGAGAATTATAAAGAATTCTAATATGGCTTCCTGTATTAGCTTTGTAAATAGAGTCATGTTATAATACCAATATAACACTCTTAGCACATGCGCAAAAGATGCATAGTTTCTGTTGTGTATTTTGAATTTATTTTTCATTTTAACTGTCAAAATCTACCATCCACCAACAAATTTTTAATTAAATTTGTTTCCGAAATTCATTATGGAATTTGTTTTCTACTTGAAAAGGCAATGTTCGGGACAAACTTTAATTTTCCTATTTGTGACGTCACAAATAAAATCGTAATGTCCGGTTCGTCAACAGCGTTGGTTGGAAAGTTTGAATGGAGATTAAAAGGACTTGAGGCATTTTCTACAGTTAAAATAGCAATTAAATCAAACAAAAGTAAGTTTTTATTGTATTTGTGGAAAGTTTTTTGTCAGCGAGTTTGTTTATCAAAATCAAAATGTTACGGAACCATTAGATAGCCGCTGCTCGCTTCGGGTATAAAATGGGTGAAATTTCCATATTAGAATCGAAATAAATCATACCCGCCAAATACTATATTGTCATTATAACATGGGCTTTCGTTGTTTTTGCATATTTTACCGCTAACGCTCGGGATAAAATATTTGCAAAAACAACTCAAGCCCATGTTATAATGACAATATAGTATGGCGGCCATGTTTTATTTCTTAAATTTTGTGGTAAAACATCTATCAATTGGGGTATTTTAGTGAGTACCATGTGTCAGCAGAATTCATGGTTCATTTCAGAGTTCCCTCACATGGTCCAGAGTTGCCAACTCACACACTTTTAGCGTGTAATATACGCTTTTTTGACATTCTACACGCAAATGTTGATTTACAAGGCGTGTACACGCAAAGTTCAATTTTCACACGCAAACACATGTATTCTGTTATCCGAACATACGGGCATTTAAGAAATGATTTATCTCCCTTTCTTAGATACGACAGATCTTGTTGTCAAGGGGGTGAAACATTCAGTAATTCATAATGCCAGTAGATGTTAATATTGCTATTATATACGCTTAAGGATATTTTTGGAAATTTTTTCATTTAGACATTTGGATGTTCTATATCATATACACCAATCCACAGTTTCTGGAAGATGATGAACTTTAAAATAAAAATAAATAAATAAAATACAAAGAAAAGGGGGTCGGGGTGATAATTGAGAACGAAATAAATTTCTTCACTGTAAAAGGAATCTTAAACAAAATTCAGTTCGAACGTTGTTATTTACGAGACATGAATAGTGGAATCAAAATTAATATGTAAAGTGATTACCGTATTTTAAAAAAAGTCCAATGTACAAGCGTAAATCTCAGCACACTTTGTTTTAACTACTAACAGTATTTTCCTATTGCGTTCTTGTTAATCATTCTAACATGTCGTGTGCATTTATTGTTAAAACTATTAAAATGTTTACTTTCTCAATAAAAGTGGTCAATGCAGTATACATGGTATATGGTTACAGTTAGGTATACCTATATGTCAATTAACATATCAATGTAAAATTGTATGCCCCGCTGTTTTGACCCGTGCAAAAACAAATAAACTGTCGTCTAGATTCTGTCACATCTGGTAACGATTTTATTATTTTAAATATCATCATAATTAATACCAAACCGTAAGAAAATAGACAGGATGAAATGATATAATTATGTGCATATAATTTATTAGTTCCTCTTTATATTTTCTGTGTAATTGTCTGTGTTAGGAAACATTTTTATGGCCAGATAGGAAGAATTTGAAAATACATTTAAAGTTCTAAAAAAATCTAAAAAGAGTAATAAATATAAATCCATACGCATGCAGGAACCGTTGATCTAAATCAGGGACATTGTCCATGTTTTGGATTTAAGTTGAATTAAATTTAAAAAGTATCACTATTGGAGACTGGGAATATGGGACATGGTCGTTGTAATACTAGTATGTGCACTTTTTGTATATATTTTTTAAATATTGAATGAAACGTCTACAGTGTGACGAAGGAACAAAAACATGTTACAAATGTCATCTTTCTATCAGGGACTTTCATACCATAGGATAGCAATGGATCAAGGAATGGCGAAAGCCTAACACACCCCTGCATTTATCTTATAGTTATTACAAATGCTGGTTTGAAATTAAAAAAAAATAAAATGTTACATTTAAGAAGCGTTTATTAATTTTGATACCTGGACGTCGTGAGTTGCCAGTAAACTGGAAAGTGTATGAGAGGTGTTTACAAAGTTTTGTAAAGTATCTTTTATCCATATACTTTTAATTAAAAACCTTTTTTGCAAAACTTCAATAATCATCAAGGTATGTGTTAGTTATCCATTAATTTAGAATTCGCACCTGTTCGTTAAATACTTTCTTAGGTGTAATATTCGAGGGTTATTTAACACTTCATTAATATGGTATCTAAGATAAAGCTTCACCTACACGAGTGCCCGGATGTTGTATCTAACGAGATGATACGTCACGCCGGATCTGAGAATTCATGTATGTTACTGTCATAACAGCTATTCAGTTATTAGTAATGCATATTGTGAGAGGGCATTTTCAATTATAAAAAAATCCACAGAGAATATAGATCAGAACTTGCAAATGATACTTTGTGTTCACTACTAAGTTGCAAATTTAATCAATATAATGAATGTTATGACTATGAACCACACAAAGATGTCTTGAAATCTGCCAAAAGCAACACTGGATTATAATTAAAATTGCCAGTACTAGCTGTTTTAACTTTTCCTTAATAATAATTTTTGGATCTGAAAATAATCTAGTCGCGCGTTATTACACGCTTTTTCAACCTGAAAAGCGTGTAATTACATGATTTTCTATTCTCAGAGGTTGGCAACTATGATGGTCTTCCTAGAAAAACAGAAAATGATAACTTTGTTTTGTGTTATTTGAAGCTGTCAGCTTTTATAGTCGCTTCTCAAGCATACTTTGTGTGCTCAGTGTAGCAAATCCTCCAAAACTAACANTGAGGTTTAGGCTTCACAAATCATTTTGTAGCATTGAGGCTATTTTTGTTATCGCTAGAGTTGCCTGTCAAAGATCTTTCCCTCAAAATGATATAACTTCAATACCACTCAGTCGAAAGAACATGCCAAACAGAAAGTTATAAGTGTTGAAAAACCAAATTTAGGGAAAACATGATGATATTCTAGCAATCTCAGATAATACTAAATGTGTGGAAACTTTTGGTCAGACAGATAAGCTATTTAAGACGGCCCGACCGAATGTTCAGCAAATTTCAAAGACTGATTGACCAACATTTCATGCATAAGTGGCTTCAGACAATGAACCAGAAACAGAATTATCTCTGTACAGAAAATTATTTTTTTCTGCATACAATTTTTAGTTCGCCTCAACGAAGTTGAGGGGGACTATTGGTGTACCCCCGGCGTCCGCGTCTACATCTATGTCTACGTCTACGTCCGCGTCCACATTTGGGCATATATCTCTGCAACTATGAAGGGTAGGGTCATCAAACTTTGTGTGCAGATGCATCTTGGGCTATCTCACAGCCTCTAAGAAAATTAGGNTTGGTAAATTTCCTGAAAGTCTCAAAGACCACTTATTTTTGGAATTCTACTTAGCAACCATATATCCTAGAATTCTTTTAGTAACAATAATGACCAAAAATAGGTAGATTTAAGGGGATACGATACAGTACCAAGGGCAGATAATAACGTCGCCGAATGTGGCATGTTGTTTTCGCAACGTCACGAATCAGAGGACGACGTCATAAATACCAGACTACGCGAATATTGCGGACAGAAGCATGTACAATGAATCTTTGATAAAATCGACGTGGTTGTGAATTGCCCAGAACGCTCATGGGACGTGATAGCTCCAGATCCGGCATACTTTTCAAATTGAAACCTGATAGCAAAGACTTCCCATCGGAATTGTTTGCAATAGAATCTATTTTTCCCAACAACAATTTGATTTTCGTTAAAAAAAGATTTACACTTGTTGCAAGTAAACAAAAACACAGTAGAAATTTATCAAGTTTGCTGTAATTATTACTTAGCATCACTACTACAAGTCCATGAAAACACTAAGAGATTTCAAGAGTCATTAAAATCTCGTGACTTTTCCAGTGACTTAGTTTTTGCTTTTTATTGAATCAGCTTCCCATGGAATTTCTTTTCTCCCGTGAAAATGCCGTTAATTAGCTTCTTAAAATTGTTCTTGTTTATTTGTGGAAAAAGTCAAAAGTCATGGAATGTCACATAATATGCGCAGCATATAAAATACCTGAATTCATTAAAAAAAAACAAAGCAAAACAAAACAAAAACAAATAAACAACTGAATGTACGAATGAAAGAGAACACCACAAAATTAAAAACTTGAGATCTGGCGTAATTTTTAGCGCATGGGCTTACAGATATCGAGGTTGTTACTTCGAATCTTGCTTGCGACAGCTAAAAATAATCCGTAAAAATTATGTGACTTTTCTATATTTAGCAGGTAAAAATTAAGGGATTGCCACAAGGAGTCAGGTGGCGCATTTTCATAGCCATTTTCAGGGCAATTTCCCGGCATTTTATGATTTGATTTTTCACGGGGTTCTGTTATAATTCAATTAACAACACCATGAAAATGGCTTTTTCATATCATAATATTTTTACAATGCAAATTATGTACGTAATATTATTATGCAATATATAATCAATAAGTATATAGGCAAGAGTATGGTATATGCATTAAAATTATCCCATGAAACGCATTTAACTTTATATGAGGGTAAAATCTTTTTCGGGACAACGGGAAAGGTCATTTATTTCACCGAGAATTCGGGAAAAACACTTATCAGGAACGGGATTCGGTCAGTTTCATTTTTCGGGATGACTCAGTGATTTTCTTCTCGGAAAATCTAGATCAAACCCATCCTACCCACCCCCTTAAATTGAACCATTACCACAATGCACATACAATGAATTCTGATTTTTTTCTTTAGTTTAAACCAGGGACTCAATCAACGTATATAGATCTGAGTACTTGAAAAGCGGCACTTGGGAAATAATCATTTTTTGCAATTAACACAGTCACTAGACGGGTCTAGTATGTGTTTGACTGATCTTTGTGAATGTCTTTAGACGGAAGTATTCATTAATCACACTGTCAGGAAAAATTCTCTGATCTGTTTGATGTCTTTTATTTCCTGTTTAACTGTTTAATGGTATTCAACTCTGTTCCATTTTTGGCAACCCTTATATGCAGGAAAACACAGATTGACGACGTTCAAGTTTCCGAGCGAAATATAATGTAACGTCATTTCGCGCCAAAACCGGCAATACTCATTTGTAGCCGAAAAATGACAGTTTTCTTTCTGTAGCTTTAAAATAAGCACATGGACCCCCATTTTTCAAAGCGAATTTCAAAAGAGTGATGTTTCACGGAGATCTCTGCGAATTTTGAAGAAAAATTCAGTTCACAATTTTTTTCTATGTGAAATTTTACCTACGAGAAATGGACGTTTATTCTATGAATATCTACATAAATGTCAATTTCGAACCACAAATAATGAAATTTTGTTTTAAAACCTCCACTTACCTTCTTCAGAAATATCTCACAAAACTGTAGCAAAAAACCGGAAGCAATTAGCTAACTTAGTTTTAAAGTTATTGCATTTTAAAAATTACTGTAAAAATCCAATTTTTACGAAATATTTTGGAAAATGGGCAATTTTGAATCTAAATTATCTCGAAAACGAAATCATGAAGGTATACTTTTCTTTGCAGATTTGGAAAGAGCATGTTCAAATTGACTTTATTTCAAAATTTCACGAAAAAATCAGTTCAGGATCTTTACTGTATCGTATCCCCTTAAAATAAAGTGAAAAAAATATGCCAAGGGTGTAAAACAACTGTTTTCTGTGTCAAACAGGGAGTGCGGGGATAGCTGTCGTTTCCGACAACATCTAGTTTTTTTTGCGTTTAAATGCACAGTGACCCCGAAATTTTATTATATATTTTTAACAATAATACAATTATGTTTCTACAATGAAATTTTCACAAAATTCTATACCATGCAGACACCTTTAACAATTCACCAAGTTCAAACTTAGGCATACCACTGTGCAGTCAAAATATGATATCACAAGACTATGGAACTCATTACCAAATGATGCTAGGATGTTATCATCATTTGGAACCTTTAAAAATTTTATTTCTTCTTGGTGTTTCTCAGAAAACTAAAGCCTTGCTGCCCCATAACTGCTTCCCTTTTTAATTTTTATGCAGTTTATTTTTAGCTTTTAATTTTTATGTTGATTTTGCTATATACTTATGCTTTTTATCAATAGTGCTTTATATACTTAGTGCTGCTTCGCTTTAGATGTTTTTATTGTGTGCTTTAACACGTATGTGTTATGTGGTGTATGTTTGTCTATGTATATGCATGACTCATTGTTTTATTGTTGTTTGTTTTTAAATATCAAGTCGGATTAAGAGCTCATGTTTGTATGTTATTTGTATAAATGATTCCGACTATAAATAAAGTTTACTTACTTACTTACATTGAGCAAGATTTGTTAGGAGTATGACAACTTCCTAAATTATGAGCGTTGTTTTAGGGATATGAATTATTAACCTTTTTAATTCTAAGGAAATGTGGAATATTGATACACCTAAATATTTTCATGCAGATGCAGAGGATATCCAAATGTTTTAGAAAGATACGGCCACTCTTTACATACATTTTTAAAATGCAATTCCCCCTCGAGAACATAAACGATTATGCAAGACAAATTTTGAACATGGATTGACAAATTTAATAATAATTATAAAGTTCAGACAAGTAAAATGAGCAGATCAGAGAAAACAAAACTACCTACATGCATATTGTGTTATTTATATCCACATGCAAATTAATGTACATGCGCATCGAGTGCAAATTTGACATTTCTACCAAAGCAATCAAATAATCGAGAATCCAACATCTCCCATTTCTGATTACAGTGTAATCACAGCAGAGACATAAAGTTACGTCTAGGTACTGGTATGTGTGCTGTTTGTCTCAAATCAAAATATATCGAAAATGTAAACAAACGACAGCGGCTGATCAAGATTGACACGTGGAATATTATATTTGGGTTTGTACCGCTGCGTGAAGATCAGGCAGTTGACGTATCAAACATCATGAAAATTTTTAAAATGTGCAACAACTTTCATAAAGAAACTTTGACACCTTCGAAGATTATCCTGATATTTTTTTTTTATTTTTCATATTCCTACGCATGAAACAAATAGGCCCTATTTTCGTTTTAATAATGTACTCGATAATCGTTTAATTTCTCAATGCAGAAAATTTAATAAGTTTAATAACAGCGAAGTAGTAATTTAAATTGGTTTGGGTGTATTATAAATGTCTCGTACTGTATACTCAAGCCTATTTGACACCTCCTTTCTAGTTTCAATCCGCCATCACTTTAAAGCCTTTAAGCACCTTGATTCCCACTTAGGCTGTGTTCAGACATTTTTATCATTTCAGGACAATAGTATGCAACGTTCTACCAGATTATTCAGTAAGTTTACTGTATTATTTACTATTTTATAAGTAGACTTTTTAACCTGTTTAAAAGTTTCCCGCCCTGCAACATCTATTTTTGTCCAATTCAAGCTGAACCGATAGCTAAAGTGTTCATGACGAACACTAAAAATCAATCATATCAAATTCTGAAATAGGAGGTGCACATCTACATTTTGCTACGGGAAACCCCAAAAATCAATCAAATCAAATTCTGATATGGGAGGCGCAAATCTACATTATGTCGTAAAGACTATGTTAAAGTTTCATAAAATCTATTCAGTGCATGTTCAGGATAAGAGATGGGTACCCACTAGTAATGTTATGGCTAAGTCCATGTTTTGCTATGGGAAATCCCAAAAATCAATCAAATAGGAGGTGCACATCTACATTATGTCATAAACACTGTGCTAAAGTTTCATGAAAATCTTTTCACTGGTTTTAATTCAATTCAATTCAAAATATTTTATTGTTCATGTAATACAAACAAAGGGATTGGATAGGAGGCTATGCCTATATTGATCCTCTCCCAACAAGATGGACAATGGATTACAAAATCAGACCTGTCAAGTCTCACGCTTTCGGCGTGAGAGTCACGCTTTCCAACACCAAATCACGCTCTCACGCTCACCCCTTTCAATGTCACGCTTTTTTAATTTCCGAGAAAAATAGATTTTAAGTAGAAAAACAGCCTTGTCATAATAAGAAAAAACATAAATAAGGAGTTGTTCTGCACATCCTTCAATAATACTGGTTCATTTTCTACTACAGGCCCTGAAGTAAAACAATTTTTTCAATGGAAATCACTCTATATGAAAGCTAATTTTATATTTCTCCTTTTTAATGAAAAATTTGGTTTAAAATTCCTTGTTTTTGCCATTTGAAATGCTCTCAGAATGCACCACTTTGCGTCTTTGAAATTGAAATCTTGAGGCTATTCCCCAACATGCCCTTCGTCTCACTCTTGGAACCCAAACCCCCTTGACAGCTCTGCAAAATATGTACATTAAATTATAAATAGATTAAATAGATTAAGCTGTACCACAGTGGGCCAGGAAATATATTATTATACTACGGAGTGTATTTTCTAAAACTTAGGAAAATGTTTACATTTATTTATTATTTACATTTATAATAAACAGGACCACTGTAATACAACTCAATCCAATTATAAAATAGCAGTAAACTTTTGCATAATTTTACTGACCAACAAATAATTTCAGATGATTACCATCTTTCCTTAATTTATATCAAGTTTATAAATGATATGTTTATTAATAATAGAGAATAGTAAATTAACAAGTAATTTATTAAATAAAGATATAATAAGATAAGTTTTAGAGAAAATGAAAAATAGATAAATCTATGGATCAATGAGATGAAAAAAAGATGTACTAATGAAATAGTGGAAACAAACACCATACATAATAATAAATACTGTCAAGATATAGAGAAAAAAAAATAAAATAAAAAATAAAATAAAATGTGTATTCTTGTTGTTGGTCAATGATAAAGTAATATGAAAATTGTTAAGTTTATTAAGAAAAACATCTCAATATATTATTATTTGAGATTCTATTGAAATCTCTTGGTATCCGGTATATATTTTTTAACACATGAAAATATTTCTAAATTATCTTTGTTATCAAGATTCAAGGTGCCATTCAGTACGACATCAAGATCAATGTTTAGAAATTTTCTCAGTTTATGAAATAATTCATATCTCTGTCGTATATATTGAGGACAGACATAAAATAAAAAATAATGGAAATTGTCCTCTACCTGGTCTCCACAGGTGCACATAGAGCTGTCCGACAAGTGGCTCAGAACAAGGTGATGATTTAAATCACTAAGGGCTGTTCCAGAAAAATTGACATGGGGGGTTTGAAGGCACTTTTTATTGACCCCCACCACCCATAGAATTCTTCCTCATATGTACAATACAAAAAGATGATAAAAACACAACCACCCACAGCAATTTATATAAAGTGCCTTCAAAGGGTCCCATACCATCTTTTCTGGAACAGCCCTAACTTCATTTCTTAATTGACAATGAATAATATTTAATTTATGGTCACCTGCAGAAAAGAAGGGTGAACTTGGATTAATACACTGGTTCAGGAGGGCAGCTGATAAGAGATGAGTACCCTCATGTGTAACAAGTGGATGGATGGACGGACGGAAAGACGGACAACCCCATCACTATATACCCCACTTTTCAAACGGGGTATAAAAATAAAAAAGTTAACATTTTAAAGATTTTCCCCTTTTGGGCCCATTTATTTCATCAATGGTACATGCGACGATATTCATGTTCATTTCAACCAAATTTTTTTTTTTCTATTTTGATGTCACTTTTTCTAAGTAGTTAAATGTATGTACAATAGTCCTATAACATATGACTTCACATTTTCATTCCATATTTAACATGTTTAACATGTTTAATGTTTATATAAGATTTTTTCATTTTTTATTTGCTGCATGTCATGCATGTTAAAAGTCAGTATGTGAAAAAGAAACAGCGCTAGGTTCTATATTGTAGGACTACTATGTGCAACAATCTTATGAGCTACAATTATGTATAGATTATACATAATACAGGTAAAATTCCATAGCTTCATAAGCACTGTACTGGTGTATACAATTAAAATTCCCTGCCTCAAATTATCTGGTACTATGATGCTAAGTCGGATAAGAGAATTATAAAGAAATTTTGTGGTAAAACATCTATCAATTGGGGTATTTTAGTGAGTACCATGTGTGAGCAGAATTCATGGTTCATTTCAGAGTTCCCTCACATGGTCCAGAGTTGCCAACTCACACGCTTTTAGCGTGTAATACACGCTTTTTTGACATTTTACATGCAAATGTTGATTTACAAGGCGTGTACACGCAAAGTTCAATTTTCACACGCAAACACACGCATTCATGTATGTTACTGTCATAACAGCTATTCAGTTATTAGTAATGCATATTGTGAGAGGGCATTTTCAATTATAAAAAAATCCACAAAGAATATAGATCAGAACTTGCAAATGATACTTTGTGTTCACTACTAAGTTGCAAATTATATAATGAATGTTATGACTATGAACCACACAAAGATGTCTTGAAATCTGCCAAAAGCAACACTGGATTATAATTAAAATTGCCAGTACTAGCTGTTTTAACTTTTCCTTAATAATAATTGTTGGATCTGAGAATAATCTAGTCGCGCGTTATTACACGCTTTTTCAACCTGAAAAGCGTGTAATTACATGATTTTCTATTCTCAGAGGTTGGCAACTATGATGGTCTTCCTAGAAAAACAGAAAATGATAACTTTGTTTTGTGTTATTTGAAGCTGTCAGCTTTTATATTCGCTTCTCAAGCATACTTTGTGTGCTCAGTGTAGCAAATCCTCCAAAACTAACATGTGCAGCATTGTCAATAACGATGCACGCTTTGCTGATGATGCAACTTTCACTTTGCGGGGTCCTTTCCGTTCCGATCACGGTCGCGCTTTAACTTTATAAAGTAACATCCGGTCAATATGAAACATGTGAAAATGAAAATGCATCGAAATTATCGAAGCTTCTCATCTTGATCCATAATGAATGTCATGTGTTTCAACTATGTAAGATACCTTAATACGCATTATTCTTTCTTACAGAAACAATGACAGCATTCTGTTGGAGGTTTAAAAAATCGAGATCACCAGTTTCTTCACTTGCACGTACCATAGCTCTATAAGTGCATATATGTCTATTTATACACCTGTTCTGTGTAACACGCCCAGAAAAGCACTATGTTTCATCAGACAACCATCATCCAACCTCTTCTGAAGTCATGAAGTTTCCGAAATGACTTCACAAGTTAGAAAAATTTACCTTGTCCTTGGTTGGCAAGATATAGTTCATTGTCTTCTTATAAAATCTTAGTTTCTTGATATTTGGGTTATTGGATGTGGTTTGTTTCCATTGATTTATTCATTTTTTTTTACCTTTTTGGGGCCATTTAGGGCTTACTATATGGTGTGAGGTTGTCACTGTGTTGGAGACCATATGGTGACCCTAGATGTTTTGTTTTTAGTCGTTTTAACCAGGATATGGGATGTTGTCTCTTTGACATTTACCCCATTTCCTTTCTTTTTCATATCTAGGATGATGTTTATTTCGCTGAATTTGATTGCTCTTCATTTAGGGGCCAACTCCGACCTGCCGTTGGGTGTGGGGTTTCCTCGCCGTTCATTGAAGATCTTATGGTGGCTTTGAGTTGTTTTTACTCCCCTTTGGGTCATTGTCTCTTTTACACATTCCCCGTTTCCTTCTTTTTCCTTTTCTATCAACAGTTTATACTAAAAAGACATGAGAGTGCTGCATGTTGGTAAAAAGTGCCCGGGGGACTGAACGAAATGACAAAATAAATGATATAGATATACTGGGAAACATGTTATCTGTATTCTTCACTAGAAATTCCTGCAAATTCATGGATCATGTTCTCTTAACTTTTGCCAGCTGAATGGTTAAACCAAGACGGGTACAGCTATGAGGGGCCACAATCAATCTTACAACTATCTAATGTACTCAACACAATACAAGGACACTAGATAGGTGCAATGAAAAAGATTTCAGGCAACTTGTAGCAATGTTTTACCATCTGCATCAACCATATTGAATGCTCAATTTCCTGTGGAACCCCTTATTTATATTTGATTTTGAACTTGAACTAACAATCATGAAAATATAAAAGACTGGTTAAAAGATCCAATTAATAACAATGAGTACAAAACATGCGTCACTATTCTTTTGTACTATTCTTAATGTCTTTATGTCACATGTGAATGTAGAACGTGGACCTTGACGAAGACACCATCTTAAATACCACCATTATTAACAGATTAATGTACCCAGGTGCTTTTTACTACTCACGGTGCTCTCGGACACTTTAATATGACTGCTATCAACACTTTCTGGTATTTGGTAAGATATTTCCCTAAACTGGAAAACTAGTTCCAGTGTCAGTCATATGAAAACAACCCTGGAATTTGTTTTAATTAGATATTAGGTACAAATGCCATCAGTTCAACCCTTTTTCCAATATTTTATAGTGGGATAGACCTAATTTCTTCTATCTCTAGGAAAAAAATTATTGTATTTCTTCCTACCTTGGCTAGTTGGCATGTCTTTGTGAACCCCTTATTTTTTCCCCTGTTTTTAACCATTTAAAATATCAGTAACTTTTCCGGATTTTCCATGAAAAAGTTTTACCGTTGATTGGTGTATGAATATAGTTATAGAATTGCCAATAGACCATTGCTATGTTTATTTCATGTCCCTACTTTGACTCCGTTTTTAGCTCACCTCACAAAGTGAGGGGGGCTTATGTGATACCCCTATCATCGGCGTCTGCGTCTGGTTAGGAAGAATGGTTAAGGTCCATTCCTGCTGACATGCCCCACATTAACCATATTGGTATGCCTGATGCATTTTGGGAAGACGACTGGAATGCATACTTCGGATGCTGTCTCTTACCTACATTTTACGCACGAGCGACTTGGTTATGTAGAATGATTAAAGTCCATTCCTGCTTACTGACATGGCCCACATCAACCATATTGGTATGTATGATGCATTTTAGAATGACAACAACAATGCATGCTTCAGATACTGTCTCTGACCTACATTTTACGCATTAGCGACTTGGTTAGGTAGAATGGTTTAAGTCCATTCCCGCTTACTGACATTGCCCACATCAACCATATTGGTATGTATGATGCATTTTGGGATGAGAACAACAATGCATGCTTCGGATACTGTCTCTGACCTACATTTTACGCATTAGCGACTTGGTTAAGGTGGAATGGTTTAAGTCCATTCCCGCTTACTGACATGGCCCACATCAACCATATTGGTATGTATGATGCATTTTGGGATGACAACAACAATGCATGCTTCGGATGCTGTCTCTGGCCTACATTTTATGCATGAGCGGCTTGGTAAGGTAGAATGGTTAAAGTCCATTCCCCCTTACTGACATGCCCCACATCAACCATATTGGTATGTATGATGCATTTTGGGATGACAACAACAATGCATGCTTCGGATGCTGTCTCTGACCTACATTTTA
>MJUU01002477.1:41270-67036 GCA_002080025.1 Modiolus philippinarum | reverse complement strand
TACAATTTATGCATGAATGAATCTGTTATAAAGAATGATTATAGTCCATTCCTGTTTACTGACATGTGCAACATGTGACAATGCTGTGCAACGAGGTGAGCTTAGCAGGCTGTGGCTGCTTTCTATGTTTATAATATTGACCTGACAATCTGGTTTAGGGTTCCATTGTAGCAAGGGGCAGCAGTAAAATTTGAATACAATATTGTTAGGAGATAATATCTTGATCGCTGTCAGATAAATTATTTCAAATTATTTGAGTAATTACTGAGATGAAAATCAGTTTCAAGGGAAAATTTTTTTCCCAAATGAAAACTCAAAAAAAAAAAAGGTTGTCAGTTGCTATCAAGTAATGTCTGTTTAAAAACATGCTAAAATGGCAGTTATCCTGTAAATATGAAACCGTCTATTAACTAGTAATTAAGAATTTGCTATTTGAGATTTTGATTATTCCTTTTTGATCTCAATTATAGAATGTTTACACTTTTACAGGATGTAAAAATTTTCGGCTTGCTATTTTCAATTTTTTTCCCCCTTTTCTTGCCTTCCCTGCAACAAATGTTCCGAAGGCAAGACATAGCTACCATAGATTCTGTTGTTGTCCGCATTGTCGTCATCAACATTTACTCAATCCAAATGTTAAACTTCTTATCACTTAGATAACTCTCTGAAATCATATTCAATATTAATGAAATTTTGACACAATATTCAGTAGGACTCCATTATTGAATCACAAGTTTATTAAAAAAAACAAAACAAAAAACAATTCCAAGTTTTCTTTATTTTGCCAATCAGTTGAGAACTACATTGTAAGAATAAAAAAATGTGATTCCAATTTAAGTAAATATCCTGACACTCTAAAAGACCAGCAATTTTGGGGAATTCTTGTTTGCAACCATACTTTTTGGATGAATTTTAGTCAATACAAATATTTTCACTGGTTAGATTAAAATAAAATTGATTCCAATTTTGGTAAATTTACTGAAACTAGCAAAGACGAGCAATTTTTGGAATTCTTATTAGCAACCATGCAATTTGGATGAAATTTAATCAAAACCTATTTTCAATGATAAGACTTCAAAAAAATTTATTTTAGATTTTGGTAAATTTCCTGGAACTCTGAAAGACAAGCATATATTGGAATTCTTGTTAGCAAGGATGTATCAAATTTAGAAGGATAGGAAACTCGTACACAATCCATGTTGCAATTTAGAATCTATAACGAGGCGTTTAAAATGCATTCACTTTTGAGCTATCTACTTAAAAAGTTGTACATGGATTTTAATGAAAGTATGCTTTCCTTAAAGCTGAATGATTTTTACATCCATAGAGTAAATATGGATAAATCAAGGAAAGTTAAACACTAAGGTTTATGATAAAAGGGATGATTTCTCCTTCCCTATAGTCAATTTTCCCCATCTCGATGGCGATGTTCCGTTAGCCCCTTCTTACGGGGTCTACATTTCACAACTTGTTCGATATGCACGAGTATGTAGTGATGTTTCTGACTTCAATGACCGAAATCTTTGTCTCACTGAAAAACTTCTGCATCAAGGTTTTAGATATCATAAATTGATAAAATCATTCTCTAAATTTTATTATATATACATTGACTTATTAAGAAAATTTGGTTCTACATGCAGGGCTCTTATACATCAGGGCATTTCACATCCAAACTTCTATGGCAATATCATTTACAAAGCGCATAAATTCAAAAATTGTCCTTCCAAATTTATTAACCCGTTGAACAAACTAAGTCATAAAGGATATAAATACAGCATTGTTGTTAAGTCTTTACTTTTGGTTTTTGTTGGCAAAAACATTGATCATCTCCTAAATGCTTTACACCATAACTAAATTTAAACAATTTTTCATATTGGCAGTATTTGGCATTGCACAATATCATGTTCTTCTTTCATAATTGATGATGTTGTTATACCAAATCTATTTAGAAGTATTTCAATTAAAGTTTCATATGTAAGAAGGCTTGATATCTTAGTCAACGGAAATTATGTCCTTAGCTAGCTGTCAGTAACTGTGAGCATTTGTCCAGACAGTACCTGTGTGTATTGTTTTCATGTTTTATGTAATTCATTGTAAGGGTACTTGTCTTGATAAGTTGGACTTTTTTCTAGTTTGATTTTTACTGTGAGTCTTTTTGTGTATTTATTTTTTAGCCATTCACCACACATAGGGGGAGGGTTTGGATCCAAGAAAACGAGTTTAACCCCACCGCAATTTTTGCGCCTGTCCCAAGTCAGGAATATGTTGGTGACTGGCTTGTTCGTATCTTCTTATGAAATTTTAGTTTCTTGATATTTGGGTTATTGGATGTGGTTTGTTTCCTTTGATTTATTCACTTTTTTACCTTTTTGGGGCCATTTAGGGCTTGCTATATGGTGTGAGATTCCTCACTGTGTTGAAGACCGTACGGTGACCCCTAGATGTTTTGTTTTGGGTTGTTTTAACCTGGATATGGGATATTGTCTCCTTGACATTTACCCCATTTCCTTTCTTTTTCATATACATAACAGCAAGTAGTTTCTTCAATACACATAATAGAAATTTGTAAATGCACCATGATTTGGAACTAAAGGCTTTAATAGTAATGAACAGAATTTCACAAATTCAATATTTTCCTAACGCTTGAAGTCTACTGACTACTTGCAGAACAGGTTTTGTGACCATCATTATTATATTTTGGTTGTTTTGATGCTTAAAAGAGAGGGTCCCAAAGTGACAAAATCTCATGCCTTGTGATATATATCGAATTTAGCACAAGATGCTTAGCCTTCTAAATATATGTCCTTGTTGTTAGCAACCATGCTTAATAACAAAAAACAAAGGTTACTGTGAATTTAGGTTCTGCATGTGTGCATTTCAAAACATTTGGAAATCCATGAACCGAAATATGTGTAAAAGCTGATAGAGAACAAGTTACCAATAGAATCTAAATAGGAAAGCCAAAATCAGCTAAGGACAGAGCTATGCAAGGGGGAGATCCTCCTTAGGTTTGAACATAATTTTCTAAAATTTGGATATTGCAAATTTTCAAATAAAATCAGTTCTCGGACCAGCACCGAAGAACTGGCTACTGGCATGACTGGGTTGGTGAATACCCTCAGGGACTTATAGTCCACCAGTAGTGGCATCGGCCCAGTTGTAACAAATAACAAAATACCAAGGTTACTGTGAATTTATTAGGTTTTGCATATGCTAATTGGATGAATTCTAGTAAAAACAAATATTTTCGATAAGATTTTCAAAATTTTGTATTCCAAGTTTTGTTTTTTCCTCTACCAGATTTGACATATTCAACATGGCGGGTGTCTTATAAGAAGTAGGGGATGCTTACCCTACCAGTGCATCTAATCTTTCCCATGGTCTCAGCTTGGGTCCATGTTGTTCATCTGTGGGTGTGTCTCCCTTTCTTCTTTAATTTGCCGTACTTTTTTGATGTCTTTGAATCTTTGTATTTCCCATGATGTCATTGTCTATTGATTAGTCTTTTAAGACAGTTTGGCTCTCACTTACCTTGGTAAATTTCATGAAACTCACAAAAAAAAACAGGCATTTCTTCTAATTCTACTTAGCAACCACATCTTAATAGAGGCCAAATTATAAAGACAGTGGAGTGGGCAGACGAGACATCAGGTAGAAAATCGGTAGAAAAAAATTGAATATCAGAATGTTTAAAATGCAGTTAACAGATAAAAAATCTTGAATATTATTAGATATATCGTATTCATTTCATTGTTTTTCTTGTGCAGTTCCCTGATGGATTGTGGAATGTGATTGTAGTGTCCGGCCATTATAAGTGTTTCCTGTTATATTTCCTTCTCTAATGCAACATATTTCAGAATAAAAAAAATTGTAACAAAATGAGTGTAATTGTAAACAAAAGTATTTGCATATAACGTAAAATCTCTTTACAGATGCTGATCAATGTGTAATTGTGGTGTATGAAAATGGACAAGGCTGAGTGTATATATCACACCGGTCCAGTCACTGCTTTCCATGTAGTGGACAAAATTATCATTGCTGGTAATTAACACATTAATTTATGTTGGACGATCTAATTTTAATATTACAAAGAGAGATAATTAATGTTTGACTATCTAATTTAAGATGTTTCAAATGAGATAATTTATGTTGGACTATCTAATTTAAGAAGTTACAAAGGTAGATAATTTATGCTTGACTATCTAATTTAAAATCTTAAAAAGGGAGATAATTTATGTTTGACTGTCTAATTTAATATCTTAAAAGGACAAGAAGGTATATCACAGAAACGGGAGATATTATCTGATACATTAGATATCAAATCAATCTTTATACAGTCAACTTCCATGGCTCTAACACAAAAGGGACCAATGAAAACAGTTCGAGCCAACGGGTTGATAGAGATATTGAGGTCGAACTACATTTAAACTTGAAAAAAGGGACCACAGAGAGGGTTTGAGATATCCATGGTGTTTGAGCTATTGCAGTTTCAGCCATCAGAGTTCTACTGTAATAAGTTACTAAATATGTTCAATTTTGTATTTTCCTTATGCCATGTCTATTTTACAGTCCTATTTTGTTATATAAAAAATGAATAATAAAAAGTTCATGTATTTCAATACTTTCTCCATATTTTATTTTAGGTTGTGGTGATTATTTATACAGATATGATGTAAATACAAAAGAATGTTTACAGAGAATTTCAGTTTTACCCTGTACCAGAATTCATGGAATAAGATCAGGTAGGATCATTGATTATTAGTCCGTACTGGGGATAGCCGAAGTGGACTTAAGGTTTCTTTACTCTGTCCGTCTGTATCTCCGTCTGTCTGTCAGTCCCGTATAAGTTTTCCCACACTTTTTTTCTAAACCATTACTGGTATTGGTCTAATATTTTGTATGTGAGTCTACCTCTATGATTTCATTTTAAGCTTTGCGGATGTAAATCTTAATTACGATGGCAAATATCTGTTGACCTAGCTCCCCTGGCATGTCGCTAGGTAAACTCAATTTGCGACTGTAAAATCTATGATTTGGTCTACTAAGTTTAAAACATAATACAGTTATCTCCTAAATAGTATACACCTATTTACTGGATATGAGAACAATAGCAAGTTTATGGTTTCCTGAGACACAACTATTTGCTATTGTTCAAATAGCCATTAAATAAGTGTTTTATTATACAGAAATCAAACATGAAAGGTATCAATTTGACGTCATATCGGTACATAGTTCATCGTCCTACTTAATGACCAGTAAATAGTTCACTATCCTATTTAATGACCAGTAAATAGTTCATCACCAGTCAATAGTCTTTTAAACTATTGACCGGCAAATAGTCTGTTTGTGACAATTGCGAAAAATAGTTAATTTATCAAATAAAAAATTACATAGAAAATAAATACTGAGGTATAATAATATCTATTGTTTAAGAATAGCAAGATCGAACTCACTATTGTTACCGGGAGATTACACAATGTTGTTGTTAATTGCGCAAGTTCAATATTAACTGTGCATGTATTGTCAAACAAGAGGAACATGCCACCTGAAAATTGCCAAAGTAGAGTTAAGGTAGATAGACACTGTTGCGCTGCGCAGTGTAATCGCGCATTAGAAAAATACAAGTCAAATACGGGTTTGGTTTGATTTCCTTGCCGGAACAGTCCTTTGACAGGTTTTCCTTTGTGACGTCATAATTGATTGACTAATATGAAACGTCATATCTAGACCATTTTGCAGCGAATTAACTCCCTTTTCCCGTAAATAATGTTTATTACGGAAATTGTGTAAAATATCTCTGTTAAAAGCATGGTGACATATACATTTTTTCGTCGCAACCAAGAGATCATATCATAAACTATCTATTTACAAAAACATATAAAATTCTCATGGAAAAAAGATTCATTTTTTTTAAGCTGAAAATTGCCTTTTCATATTTTTCCCATGCATTCTATGTAAAAACAGACGACAAAATGACTAAAAGTGAGCAAACTTTTACATCAGTTCTAGAAAAATCAAGCATGGTGACCCATACTTTTTATTACAGATTTCAAGTAAGTATGATTAGTTCTTCAGTTGAGCCGACTTTTAACAAAATCTCATGGAGATGAACATTAGTGTCTATCTACCTTAAAGTGTGACGTCACAGATAAATCTTTTGATGGCTTCATTGTTCACTGCTTATTCTGATCAGGATTTCCGTCATGGGGACCAAAATTGACAAAGCTAGAGTTTGTTGATCGAACATTCTCTACAATACAAATTGTTACATTATGTACAATCAATGACAGTAGTCCAACAATTTCATTGTACTGCAATGTAGACAAGGGGGATAATCCGATGCACATATATTGGATTCTACACAAATTGTTACATTGTGTATAATATAACAGTGAAAGTAATCTAATAATTGGAATCTAAACCATAATATTACATTGTAATATAATTCAACAAAGGGGAAAACAATCAAAACACATATTAAAGTGTCTTTGTAATATATATTGTAAGACAAAAGCTTATATAATAGTATAAAATATAACAGAAGTTAAATGTCTAAAATTTATTGAAATACAATTTAGTGAGTTGTATCTTCTGAGTTAGATAAAAAAAAATTCAAATAGAAAATTTACAATTATCTATTAAGTTGAATCTGCATTTTGACTGGTTTGCTTGAGGGATGATATGAGACCACATCCCCTTGGAAGTAAAAGCACAATTTTCAAACACTTTTAAGGAGGTTTGCTACTCATATTATTATATTTCTGTAAGTTTTTAGGACTCCTCTGGTTTGCATGTTTTCATTTTGTTTATTTTTTATATATTTTAGGTGACAGAGATCTTCTTTGTGTGTTTGGTGAGAAGAAATCCAATATTGTTACACTTAATAGTGAAGGTTTATCCAATACACATAAAGTAGCAGAAGTTCAGGACTTAATTTGGGATGCACAGTTTGTTAGAGTAGGTATAAAACACCAACTTAGTTCAGATAGTATTTAAGAATTGTAAAATGTTAGTGTTTACCCATCTTTCTTTTTTTTTTGTTTTTGTATTTTTTTGGGAGGGATTGTAGGGAAATCGGGATATTTACAATTATCAGAACAACTGAAATAAATTTTGGGTGGGGGATTGTTCTCCACTATTATACATGTATAAATTTTTCAGCAATATGTTTATCTTAGATTATAAAGACAACTAATTGAAGATCGTCTCTTTTTTTCATATTTTTGTCTGAATTTGAACTAAAGAGCTACAGGATGCAGGAAAGTGGAGTTAATGCACTTATTCTTTCTTAAAAATACAGCAAAATATAAATAGGACCTTCTACCTGTTTTGTAGATATTTATCCATATAAAGACTAATTTGGCCAAAGTCGATCCAAGTGTGACCAGAACGGAAGTGATGCTTTTGACAATACCATATTATTGTTATTTTGATGCATGTTGATAATTTATAATTTACTAAAAAAATAAATGATAAATGATACTTGATTTAGAGAAACTCTATAGATGTAGAATATAGGACCTTTTTGTTTTTGATACAGTCTTTATCACGGTAATATATCAGGTGAGCCCGCTAGGGTGAACCTGATATGTTATTGTGATAAAGTCTTTATCAAAAACAAAAGGCTCTATAGTCTGTTTATAGGGAATTTCCAAATATTGAAATTTCTTGTTAAATTTGGAAAAAAATGAAGTGAGCTCTTTCTTGGGCAAATAATTCTTGTGTAAACTGTATTATGCACAATTCTTGTTGACATCAGCGCACTGTGACGTCACATCCTGCAGTGTATTAGTTTGAAAGGACACATCACATCATTTTATTCTCATTGGAAACAATGTAACAAATAATAAAGGATAGGCTGATCCAACTGATATAAAACAACAGGAAATCAATGCCGCTACATTGTAAGTATCTTTCGCTTCAAATGGACATTATTCAAAAAGATGAATTCTTCAAACACACAGACTGTCATTTGGGCATGGCACCATGCGTAATTCAGTATTGTAGGGGTTTTAGTAACAGGATAGGCGCATCTTTGTCTCAATTTGAAATCAGCAACAGTTTTTCATAGGGAAGGAATTGGAGTCCGATTGGATTGATGGCCTGTATGATGTTTTTATTGCAGTATTAAGGTATGAATTTTTCAGAAATGCAATCATGAGTTATGGGGAAACATGTTTTCTTTATAAAAGACAAACAATTTCAAAATTGTTTACTGTTTGTAATCAAAAATAATTTTCATTCATGAGTTGACTTTGAATCAGATTAATGTGCGTCGCTTCGCTTCGTGCATGTCATCTGACATACTGACCAAATAAATTTTTGATATGGTCCAGTACATCTATAAGGACTTTATTGGGCAGTACACATCAAAGGAAAGAAGTATAAATTACCGATAAAACAAAATAAGGGACAACTTTATATTATATTGTAGAATAGAGATGATGTTAGGACAGAAGTAGTATTTGCCTTGGCTCACAACACAATCATCAGATGGGACTGTGGTAGTGGACAGATCCTAGATATTGTACAATGTGAAGAAAACAGTATACTGTATCCATTTATCTCTTTATATTATATTACAGGTCAGAGATGGTGTTAGGACAGAAGTAGTATTTGTCTTGGCTCACAATACAATAGTCAGATGTGACTGTGATGGTGGACAGATCCTAGATATTTTACAGTGTGAAGAAAACAGTATACTGTATCCATTTATCTCTTTATATTATATTGCAGGTCAGAGATGGTGTTAGGACAGAAGTAGTATTTGTCTTGGTACATAATACAATCATCAGATGGGACTGTGCTGGTGGACAGATCCTAGATATTGTACAGTGTGAAGAAAACAGTATACTGTATCCATTTATCTCTTTATATTATATTGCAGGTCAGAGATGATATAAGGACAGAAGTAGTATTTGTCTTGGCACACAATACAATAGTCAGATGGGACTGTGCTGGTGGACAGATCCTAGATATTGTACAGTGTGAAGAAAACAGTATACTGTATCCATTTATCTCTTTATATTATATTGCAGGTCAGAGATGATGTAAGGACAGAAGTAGTATTTGTCTTGGCACACAATACAATAGTCAGATGGGACTGTGATGGTGGACAGATCCTAGATATTGTACAATGTGAAGAAAACAGTATACTGTATCCATGTATCTCTTTATATTATATTGCAGGTCAGAGATGATGTAAGGACAGAAGTAGTATTTGTCTTGGCACACAATACAATAGTCAGATGGGACTGTGCTGGTGGACAGATCATAGATATTGTACAGTGTGAAGAAAACAGTATACTGTATCCATTTATCTCTTTATATTATATTGCAGGTCAGAGATGGTGATAGGACAGAAGTAGTATTTGTCTTGGCACACAATACAATCATCAGATTGGACTGTGATGGTGGACAGATCCTAGATATTGTACAGTGTGAAGAAAACAGTATACTGTATCCAATGTTTCTTCTTTATCCTAAATTGGTCCAAATAAGTAATACATATATTTTACCCTTTAAATCCATTTTTAAGTTGCAGTCAGATCTGGTTGCCCAGGTCATCCCACCACCTTTATTTCTTTTTTATCCTGAAATAGATGAAATCTAAAACTTGAACTATTCAATTAATTAATCAATTTATTATTGTATTATATCTTTAACAATGTTTAGATATTGTGCTAGATTTATAACTACAGATTGGGAAAGACTTATATTGGCTGCAGGAACTGTCTTTAATCAAGTGTTGCTATGGTCACCCATGACAACCAAAAATAGTGAAGGACAATCTACAGTAATGCATAGGTTCAAAGGTCATCAGGTAAAATGGACTGTATACTGTATAGGGCTTTATATTCGCAGTACAAAATATTCGCGGTTTTCAGTGTTGGATTTATTCGCAGGGTTTAGTATTAGCAGATATTCAGTTAAAATCATTATATTCTTTCATACTCAGGTTTACAGCTAAAATATTCGCGGGTATAAATTTTTGCGCTTACTGTTATAAACGTGAATATCATGAAAATTAATACCTCGCAAAAAATAACAACTGTACAGTATTTGGACTAACACTTTCTCCGTGGATTTTAGATAGTAAAGTAATTTTTGATCATAAAACATGTAAATCTGAACGTTTACCATGTTTATAATTATACATTTGAAATGGGATGAGCCTTTTTTTAAATTAAAGAAATTGGGATATCCCTGTTTTCATGCCGGGAAATAGGGGAAATCCATATGGATACGGGAAGGGTATGTTTTAGCAAAGGAAAATCAGGATTCTTAGGCATTGACAGAAAATAATTACATTCATTTTGCTTCGTATGGAAATCCCTAGTTTTGATTAGTTATGAGTACCTCTGATCATTTCCGTCACTGTGTTTTATCAGTCAGTAAAACTACACCAGCTCATGTCTCCTTGACAATAACAAAAGATAGGAAAGACGGCAGAGTAATCTTAACCAGGAAATGGTGCATCATCCATGATTTTCATTAAGTTATCTTGAGTGAACACTTGCATTCCATTTAGGGAATGTAATTATAAGTATTGAATGCAATATTTTGTAGTTTTTTGTTGTGTAAAAGTGTGGACTGTAGCACATTTTTCACATGAAGCGCTAGCGGGCTTCATTCAAAATGTGCTACGATGCACGCTTTTACACTCCAATAAAACTACAAAATATTGCATTCATTTGTTACTTGATTTCTTGGAAAGATAAAAACACAAACTACATCATACTTGACATGATCATATAGCAAACAAAAAGAAGACTCATTTATGTACAATACAGTCGAACTTTGATGGCTCGAACACCCAAGGGACCGTTGAAAACAGTTCGAGCCAACATTCACGGGAATTTGTTATTTTTGAGGAAGTCAATACACTACTGGAATACGAATCTATGAAAATCTTGTTAAAATTCTGTGAATTTTTCTCATGGTCATGAAAATTCCGGGTTTTTTTTCCCCTTTTTCAAAACAGATTCTCGTGAAATTTCTGGAACCCTTATAAGGTCAGGAAAAAAATACTCCAGATTTTCTCTTGTGAATCCTGTGAATTGATGGATTTGTTTTCTTTTTAATTTATAAAAAAATCAAACTATTAGTGAAAGTCATAGAGTATGAGTAAAATATAAATATCCAAACAAATGTATATGATTTTTTGTCTCGCCCGCGACGAAAGTCGCGAAAGCGAGACATATGCGTGCAAAGTATGACGACGACGACGGCGACGGCGTTAACTTTTACTAAATGCAGGATATTTTGAAAACCCTTTGATGTAGGAACATCATATTTGGTCCAGTGGTAGTACTAATCAAGTGCTACCTGACGGACATAACGTTATGTGACCTTGACCTCAATTTCACGGTCTAGTGGCCACGTTAAGTTTTTCTGCTTAAGTCCATTTCTCAATAACTAGAAGTGGTAGGTTGATAATATTTGGTANAATTTGCAGTCCATCTACGGTTATCGTCATGTGAACTAGGAAGCAACATGGCATCACGGGAGTAAATAAACAACAAATACGATCTCTAAACTTTTTATTGATTGTACACCACAACATTTTTATTGATGAAATATACACCAACTTAGAACAAAACACATGTCAATTGGTTGTTTTCACTGCTTTCAACAACAACAAAAATTCTGACAACAGGCTCTGTGACTGGCTTTTGTCATACATTAGCCGCACCTCTGTATAAGCCGCGGGGCCACCGTGGAAGGAAAAAAATAGTGGCTTATTTACCGGAAAATACGGTAAATATCCAAATAAAGGCACATGATTTTTTCCCTGACTAATCACCTCTTAATTGAAAATCAAATTTTTAGAGTTGTATTCTTTTTATAAAAATATAAATCCTCAGAGTAATAACATTCATCCAGTGTCATATGATAGAATTACATTACTAACTTTGGTTGTTTTGGATAGTGATCCTACTAACAAATTACATTCACTTCTTGTTTTTTGTTTTTTTTTGTAGGGTATGTTCATTGTCAGATGATAGTTGAATAAGAATTTCTGGGTAGTGTTGCTGTGACAACATGTAGTGATAACCTTATAATTTTTTTATAGGGAGTTATATTTTCTACAAGATATAACCACCAGAGGAAACAGATATGTTCATTGTCAGATGATAGTTGTATTAGAATTTCTGGGTAGTGTTGCTGTGACAACATATAGTGATAACCTTTTCTCTAATTTCTAGCAAATAAAACCAAAGCCTGACCGATGTGAAAAAAATATTTCTCATCTCTAGTGAGAGAACAACTCGCTTGGAGTTTCCCACCAAATCTATTCGGAGCATAATCCTGGGTGTTTTACATTATGTCATTAGAGAAACATTTTCTACAATTTAAACACCTTAATTATGAAATTTCACGGCAAGCCTCGTTTTCAAACATTAGCAAAATTTATTTAACTCGATGTGAGAAATTTCATAATCAACTTAGTTCTTGTTTTAGAAACTATATATATATTTTTTTTATAGGGAGTTATATTTTCTATAAGATACAACTACCAGAGACGGCAGATATGTTCAGTGTCAGATGATAGAAGTATAAGAATATGGCAACTAACATTCCCTAGCAATGTTTCCATGACTACAGATGACCTTGACCTGACAGATTGGGAGCAGTGTATAAGTACATCATTACATGTGTTGTATGGTCACTCAGCCAGAGTATGGGATATAAACCTGTTAGATAATGTTATGATTAGTATTGGAGAGGTAAATACTTTTAATGCCCTTGCAGCAAAAGTCAAAGGTATAATGTTTTATATTTATCCGTTCCTCTGTTTGTTTTTCTGTTTGTATTATGTTTCATTTGCAAAAAGGGGAGGGGTGAATCATGAGTGTCTAACACTTATATAGGTAGAAAGATTTCGACAGTATTTAGAACGGGATAGCTTTTAATTGAACTAGAAGTGGGATTTTTAATCGTTTAAAAATAATATTCCGTTATACAGGGACTGTAAATCTTGTCAAATGACATACATTGTTTTCATATTAAATGTGACTTCCGGGTGCAATTTATTTACCCGGAAATTTCCAAATTGAAAGGGACTTACAAACTCTATTGTTAGAGAAAAATGACCTCCATGGGAAAGAAATGTTGACAAAGAAAGATAAAAAAGCATTTGTTGCACAGTTTTATATTCATAGCATCATGCAGAAAAGAACAAAAGTCTCCAATTACAATTATGCATCTCTTAGGTTATCCTTGGACATTTACCGGTCTAAAATAATGATTTTTTAAAAGTTCTAATTTGCCAGATTACAAATAAGAGCCATAACTTCAGAACATATTGAATGTAAACCCAAGCTAGGAATTATATAAAAGAACATTTTCTTTTCATTTGCACTAAAATACATGTAACTTTATATTTGTTCTTGCAGTCAATTACTTTGAACAATTAATACAATGATAATGTTTTTGCAATAAATATTTTCTTTGATTTCTCATATTTTCAAAAAAAGTGAAAAGTATAGACGGACCCAATCAGCCAAAAAGACCTGAATTTATACATACAATTTAAACTGTAGTGGTGACATCAGTTTTATACAATATAGATCTGTAAGGTTAATTATAACAACACAATTAATAAAAATCTATACAAAAGAAGAACACTAAATGCAGATGTACATGAATGAATATAATTTTTCTCTGAAACCAAAAAGGGGAGATGATTTGACTTTTCATTTATGGGGTTTCGCTACTCCATATGAAAATAAATAGGATTTCAAATAAATGTGATTTTTTGCTAGAAAATTAAAAAGGAAATAATTTAAGTGGAAAAAATTAATAGGTTATGATCTCATTTTTGAGTTATAAGTGATTGAAAATTTGGAGGGAAACTGAACTCCTCAGATTTTACATAGGATTAACATTAGCAAGGTTTGACCACTAATGAATGTGACAGAATAAATAAAATTTAATGAATTTTTCACAGAATGCTCATAAAGATGTCTAAAATGAAATTATTGGAAAAATTGATGTGGTCCATGGGCAAAAAATTATAATACTTTTAAACGGATAAAACCAGAGAATTCTGAAAATCTGACAGAAATCCCAAAACATGAGGAGCGAACCTCCTTATTTTTAGGAAATGAGAGTGTGTGTGTTGGGGGTATCTTTTGTTGCTTTGTCACAGTCATCTCTAGCTTTGATATATATCTGATATTTGCAGGACAGTGTTTGTTGTGTATGGAACTATAATGGAGAGGTTATACAAAAGTTCAAAGGTCATAAGGTATTTATTTTATTGCATATTGCTAAAAATTTTATCAGTATTAATTGTTAGCTCAGTTAACAAAAATATGAACCAAACGATGAACACTAGCATTTTTAGGTCCAAAATTGCACATGCTTGCAAGGAATGTAAAGACCAAATCACCTACTGTCAACTCTGATGCACAGCCATGAAATGTCAATGAACTTTGGTACAAAGGACTTGCACATTATTTATTTTATTGAAAAAAAACGTAAAAACATTTTCAGAAATTATTTAACATTAATAATCTTTAATAATTTTAACTTCTTGTACATTAATGTTCCTTTCCCCTTTTTGTAACCATAAACAATAATTATGTATTATGACGTCACATATTCTGAACCTCCAGATAGTACTTCAGGGCTGTAAATTGTATGTTAATTATCCTGATGAAGGCGTGAAAATGCCGAAACTAGTCGATCAATAAATACTAGTTACTCTGCATACCTGGAAAGTGTTGTTGTCTGTATTTAGTGTCATTTTGAGTTAATTGATAGACAACCCTGCATACCTCCGGACATCCACCTCCAGGTATCTAAAGACATTAGGCTTAACAGGCGTTGGTTTGCACACATAATATTTTAATGCTCGCAGTATATATAAAAAGAATATAGAGAAGTTGGCACAACTAAATTGTCACCTTTGACCATTTTTAGTTTCATTTTGAGTGACTCTTTGATTGTTAATAATGTCCAAATTTTGGATATGTATCTGAAAAGTATAAATAAAAAAGTACAATAAATAAAGGGAATGAAAATCAAATACAGTAGAACTTCGATGGCTCGAACTGCAATAACTCGAACACCATGGATGTCTCCAACCCCTTTTTGTGGTCCCTTTGTTCAAGTTTTAACATAGTTCAGCCTCAATAGCTCAAACACCCCTGTTTTCATCCATTCCTTGCGTGTTCCAGCCATAGAAGTTTGACTGTACCAATATGGCACTCTTCATTGTTTGCATATTTTTCTTCAATCATACTAAAATGGCCATAAAGTATGGCAACCATGGGTTATTTCTTACATAAATAATCAGGTTCAAATAGATTTAATAATCTCACAACTTAATGATACATGTAATCAAGTTGTACCTTTACTGATACTTGATATATGTTATATAGATTTTAAAAATTATTTGTTTATTGCAGTCTGTCGTCATTATGATGCATGTATATAGCTTTTTTTGTATTGTAGGGTAAAAGCATTTGGAGTTTGGCAACAGATAAACAGGGACAATTTTTTGTAAGGACTTAGTGATACATAAGTTTTAATGTAATTAGAAGTTCCTTCTATTGATACATTTGTTTTGATGGAAATTCAATCTATTTCTTAGTCTGACTCAGTTTAGCAGTTTCTATTTTTGTTCATTGTATAATAGACCCTTTCACGATAACTGCGGTCCTGAATTTTGCACATGCGCTTTGAGTGGGTAAAATGCAACGTCATAATATATGTGACGTTTTGATTAATTGTCCTACGACGTCATTTTTGCGGGAACTGTTTTTATTTTCCACTCAAAATCACAGGAACGCAGTTATAGTGAAAGGGTCTATTAAATGCCTCTGTTCACACAAGTGTTGTACACTTTTAGCTCAGTTGATAGGTGATGTCCTTGGTATTAGCCTCTTATTGATGATAGTGAAAACTATTGGATTGTCATTTCCTGTTATAAGTATATTATATTACAAACCGTTTTAAGAACCAGCTGCATTGTAAAATTTTGTTTCCTCCATTTATCTTAGATATATAAAATCTCATATAATACTTCTATGAAGATAGGTAACAACATCTTATTGTTAATTTTTCATTAGATTTTCATACTGACTCAAATTATTGTGAAAATCAGTTTTTCAGCAAAATTATAGGACTGTGAAAATTGCTTTTATTTACTTGTACAGTACATAGATAATGATATAAGTTATTTCTGCTAGTCCTTTTTTGTAGTTTTATTCAAATGATAAAACAGTAAAATCATGAAGTTTGAGACAAATTACCACTTATACAGATGTACCAAGCTTAAAATGATATTTCAATACTGTAGTATCATTAATTTATGTTTGGATAAAATTTTGTGGATTTTACCTTTATAACTGTTTCATGCGAACAAATTTTCATGGAATTCATATAATATATATAGTAATTGCTATTGCTGGAATTAAATTCATAGGGATTTATTTTCGTTAATAACTCTTACCTGCAAAATAAACGAAATTTAATCTCCCTGCTTTTTAACAGAAAACAAAACTGTTAAGTTTTGCTTTGTAGGTGACAGGAGGAGGGGATACCAGTATACGGTTGTGGAAACTAAGCGAAACAGGAAACCAGAATCAGAACAAAATCCACAGTTATTCCTTACCTTTCCCAGATAAAGATGTAAGTATCAGCTGAATCATGGCAGTTTATTTATTTTTATGCCCCGCCCACAAATGTGGAAGGGGCATATAGTGTTACCCTTGTCTGTCCCTCCGTCCGTCCGTACATCTGTTAAGTTTTGTGTTTAAGTCCATTTCTCAGAAACTGTAAGGTATAGAACAATGATAGTAGACCAGTAGGTAGATCTGGGATAGTACTACAGTTTGATACTTTTGATTTCATGGTTGAGTGACCCTGGTTAAGATTTTTGTTAAAGTCCATTTCTCAACAACTACATGTTATAGGACAATGATGTTTCATCAAATTAATTGCCTTGATGAGTACTACCCAAATCTATGACAATTAGGGGGCTTTTACCTACATTTTACGCTTCAGTGACTTTTGGTTAAGTTTTGCGTTAAAGTCCATTTCTCAACAACTACACATTATAGAATAATGATGTTTCATCAAATTAATTGCCTTGATGAGTTCTACCCAAATCATTGACAATTAGGTGTCTTTGACCTACATTTTACGCTTCAGTGACTTTGGTTAAGTTTTGTGGTAAAGCCCATTTCTCAACAACTACACATTATAGGACAATGATATTTCATCAAATTTATTGCCTTGATGAGTACTACTCAAATCATTGACAATTAGGTGGCTTTGACCCACATTTTACGCTTCAGTGACTTTGGTTAAGTTTGGTGTTTAAGTCTTTTTCTCAACTACTATGTATTGTAGCATCATAATATTTCACTGTAACATTCAGCTAAAAGAGATCTGTCCATTTCAACAACAATTGGGTGACCATGACCTACATTTTATGGTTGAATGACTTTGGTTAAATTTTTGATTTCATCACAATTCAGTGACAGGGAACTAATTTTATGAATGATTGACTTGAGTTAATCTGTTGCGATAAATTTATTGGCGGGACATCTGTGTCTTACAGACACATTCTCTATTTTTTTAAAATATCAAATGCAAAATTGTGAAAATTTAAGAAATACAAGTGATAGACAATTTAGGGTTAGGTTTAAATTACAGTGGAACCTGTCTAATCCGACACCTGAGTATTCCAACATCTTGTCTAATCTGACGTAATTTATTGGTCCCAAAGACAGTTTTTTTAATGCTTTTTAATCCTGAGTACGGTAATCCGACGTACTGAATAATGTGACATATTTTCATGGTCCCAAGATTTGTCAGATTAGACAGGTTCTACTGTACTAGATTATTGTGCACTACATAATCTTGGGGATTGATAGTGCAGAATACAGATGAATTAACTTTGTTTATTCCATTAAAGCAATACAAGATGCTGATGGAACATTAATATCATCCCATTAAAATTGATTTCATTTTGACCTTGCATACTTTAGATTAATTAAATATCAAAGGGGTTTATAATTTATCATTGGCCATATGCAGAAACCTTATTTACAATAAGTTCAGTATTATGCTATTTGTAAGGGTATTTGCTAATACAGGAGTTTCGAGATGGGGCTCTTTTGTGTTTTATGATGTAAATACAGTAGAGTTCGTTTATAACGAACAGGCTTATAACGAAATCAGGCTTATAACGAAGTAAATAAAAATCCCCGGTCCCAACACTATTAAAACAAAGTACTTTTGAAGGCTTATTACGAAATTTTTTTAACAAAATCAGGCTTATAACGAAGAGAATTTTAACCCAAACAGTTATATTAATTGCTCAAATCTACCTGATATAACGAAGACAGATTTTTTTAACAAACAAATCGTTCACCTGTCTTCTGCTTTGTGCAAATCATCGTATATTTTAATGCTAAAGTGCGCCTGACACTTCCAAACATTACTTTTGAAACTTTAAACAGAAATCACAAAAATATTAGAGGCCCATTTTTCGGAAGTTGGTTATTCTACACGGTCTCTCTTATAACGAACTATGCTTATAACGAAGTAAAATCAGGAGTCCCCTGGACTTCGTTATAAGCGAACTCTACTGTAGGAGGGAAAACTGGTACTAGACTGCATTCCTGTTGGGTTCATGCATTGGCTTATTATGGGAATTACCCTCTATCAAGGCACTTTTAATATAAAAATAGAATCTTATCGGTTAACGTGAAAGTTCCATATTAATTTATTGATGTATTTTTCACAGGATTTTGTAAGAACAGTAACGTTTTGGAGGTCAGATTTTGTACTTGGGATGACTGATAATGGGTAAGTCAATGATTAAGATAAATACATGTACATGTATTATCACTTGTTGAAATGCACAGATTCTAATCACATATACTTACTTTCTGGTTATTCCTGTTAATTTGTCGTTTTACTTGTTATTATTTATTGCCTTGTAATTTATGTTTGACCTCCTGGATGTTATAGTGTGAAACATGATAGTTCCATGAATATAGTCATCATTTCTAAGCTTATACATAACAATGGCCTCTTGCTGTTTAATCTCACTTTGTAACCGTAAAATCTATTATCGGTAATAAGTATGATTTTCCTTTGATCTACAGAGACTGATAATCTCAGTATTACAAACTGGACAGTATCATGAAATTATTGGGCCACTGTGAAGGCATCACATGACGGTTGCTATGCTGACGTCATGTTTTGTGCTACCGTATTTATCGTATTCATACACATAATAAGTTGAATGAAGAATGCATATACAGTCGAACTTCAATGGCTGGAAAACCGAAGGGACCAATGAAAACTGTTCAAGCCAAAGGGGTGTTCGAGATACGTATCAAGGTCGAACTACATTTAAACTTGAAAAAGGGACCATAAAAAAGGTTCGAGATATCCATGGTGTTCTAGTTAGTGTAGTTCAAGACATCGGAGTTCTACTGTAAAAATTATTCCAATAAACAATAGATTAACGTTGCTAAAATAGAAATTTCAGCTAATGTGGATAAATTAAAGAGTTATATTTATATTTTGTGAATTACTGATAAAAGAAATATAAGACATTTTGTTTTTGTTATGGATTTAATTAGGGTGTAACACATCAAGCTTGCTTGATACTGACTGTGATGAAGTCCGTATCAAAAACAAAATGTTTGTTACTCCATATTTATATACAAATTTTTTAATAGCTGCTGTACAGTTATCTTCTAATTTTACTCAGTAGTAGAATAGTTTAGTCATAAATTTTTCATTTTGGAGATATTAGCATGAAATGGAAGACCATTTATAATTTTGATTTATATTTCAGATCACTTTTAATACATGGGATGACAGATGGCGCCACCAGAATGGTATTTACTGACGTCAATTATAAGTCCTACACGGTCATGTCTGTATCTGATGTTATATGCGTGGGTAACATTGCAGGAACGATTCGTCTACTTCATGCAAACCATGCTGGTAAATAACATGTTGATATACATTGTGAACCTGATCTTGAAATAAGGTTGTATTCTTAAAATTAAAACTTGTATAGAAAATTGTCAGGTTGAGAGCCCAATATTTTATGTTAATACTTTTTATACCCCCAAACGAAGTTTAGAGGGGTGTACAGGAGTCTTCTGTCCATAATTCTTGTAAGCGTAACTCCTCTTAAATAACAGGAAGGATTTTTAATGAAACTTTACACAAAGGAAGGACACTATATTGAAATGTGCATGAAGGAATATTATTATTCTCCGAAGGGGAGATAATTCGACTTTGAGTTTTCATTGATTCCGTCTGCATAGAATACCTCGTAAGCGCAACTCCTCTTAAACCACGGGAAGGATTTTGATGAAAGTTTGCACAAAGGAAGAAAACTATCTGGAGATGTGCATGAAGGAATAAAATTATTGTTGGAATTCAGAAAGGGGAGATAATTTTACTTCAACTTTTTATTTATTCCGTTTCACAGAATACTTAGAAGCGCAACTCCTCTTAAACCACTGGGAGGATTTTGAAGTGACTTTGCACAAAGGAAGAACACTATCTGGAGATGTGCATGAAGGAATAAAATTATTGTCGGAATTCAGGAAGGGGAGATAACTTCACACAAAGCAAGGACAATGTATGGAGATATGCATGTAGGAATATAATTATTATTGGAAGCCAGGAAGGGGAGATAATTTTACTTTGACTTTTTATTGATTCAGTTTGCACAGAATACCTTGTAAGTGCAACTCCTCTTAAGCTGTAGGGAGGAGTTTGTTGAAACTTCACACAAGGGAAGGACACTATATCGAGATGTGCATGAGGGAATTTAATTACTGTCTGACAGTATGAAGGGGAGATAATTTGATTTCGACTTTTTATTGATTCCTTCTGCAATGATTTTTTGTACTTTGGTAGATATTTTGGAATAAAGCTGTTAGAGAGAAACACTTTTTTCATTGTTATCCTCTTGTGAATTTCAAAGTTTTCAAAATGCTGTTAAAAAATGATTTTTTGTGTTAAATGTCAAAAAGGCCAAAAATGGATGAATTTTATTTTTAGCTCACCTGACCCCAAGGGTCATGTGAGCTATTGCCATCACTTGGCGTCCGTCGTCCGTCCGTCCGTCATAAACTTTTTCAAAAATCTTCTCCTCTGAAACCACTGAACCAATTTTAACCAAACTTTGCCTGAATCATCACCAGGGTATCCTGTTTCAAAATTGTATCGGATGAGTCCGAGGACCAAACAGCATGGCTGCCATTACTAAAAATAGCACATAGGGGTAAATTGCTGTTTTTGGCAAATAACTCGAAAACTGTTACAGATATCAAAAATCTGACAGGAGTAAAAGTGATCAGCATGGTAAGATCTACCCGCCCTGCAATTTTGAAGAAAATCTGATGACCAGTTTTGGAGTTATTGCCCTTTTTCCGGAAATTTTTCAAAATTTTAATGTTTTTATTTTTTTTCAAAGAAACTATAGCAGATAGAGGTCAACTTCAAACTGCAAAAATGTTCATCATATCAAGATCTACCCACCTTGAAATTTTGGAGAAAATCCAAAAACCTTTGTAGGAGTTATTTCCCTTTTTTCACAGAATTTTCATAATTTTCAGATTTTTTGTCTTTTATGTCCAAAACTATAGAAGATGAAGGTTAAGTGTAAATTGATAATATGTTTGCCGTGCTGTGGTGACTTCAAAAGTGGTGTTGAAAATTGTTAGATGACCGCCATTTTCAAAATGGCAGCCAAAAAAAAGCGGGAATATTCAACATTTTCGATTTCAATGAAATTTGGTTTCCAAATAGATATTGATGTTGCGACTTCAAAACCAGTGTTGAAAATTTTTTGTTGACTGCCATTTTCAAGATGGCTGCCATGAAAGGCAGGAAAATTCAACGTTGTCCGATTTCAATGAAATTTGGTTTCCAAATAAGTATTGATGTTGCGACTTCAAAACCGATGTTAAAAGTTGTTCGTTGAATGCCATTTTCAAAATTGCCGCCTTAAAAGGCGGGAAGATTCAACATTGTCAGATTTCAATGAAATTTGGTTTCCAAATAGATATTGATGTTGCGACTTCAAAAACTGATGTTGAAAATTTTTCGTTCCAAGTAGATATAGATGTAGCTATGTGTTTCTTCACAATATAAGAAATATGTTTAAACTAGATTATAAAGGGGAACCCCTGCAAAATTTTTTTATGGAAAGGGGGACTTTGAATGTTTTGATTTCAGCAATATGTATTATCTGAATTATAAGGGGAACCCCTGCCCAAATTTTTTTTGAATGATGGTCTGAAATGGGTTGTAATGGATAGTGGGGCTTTAAATTACCATGGAAACTGCTGAATTTACTTGCCCGATTGGAATTATACTGGGTGACAACTGTCCATTGTCGGTACCTATAGAAGAATGTTTTGGTAAGTCCACATGTATTCCAAGATGGCCGCCAGCGGGGGACATAATTTAACATTGGACCCTACGGGAAAAACACATTCAAAGACATTCTTCTCTGAAACTACTTGGTCAGTTAGAATCACAACTTGGTCACAATAGGCCTTTAATGGTCTTCTTAAAAAATTGTGTCTGACAAATCTGCATCTCATCCAAGATGGCCACCAGTAGGGACTGTTGTTTAACATTGGACCCTATGGGAAAACACGTTCAAAGATTTTCTCCTTTGAAACTTGTAGAAAATGAGACACTTTAACATTGGGTTAATTTGGGCTGCAGTTTATGCCAGTCATGGACCAGGTGAGCTATACGGGCTCTTGAGAGCCTCTAGTTTTCTGATTTTGAGAGAATATTTTTATTGGAACTCTTTTTGAAAAGTTATTTTTGAGGATTATTTTATTATGTCCATACTCGTATTGTGTCCACACTTGTACTGTGTTCACACCTGTATTGTGTCCACACCTATCCAAATTTGCACTTACCATATTGATTCAGGTTACTATGATGAGCAGGGGTATATCTGGCTGCCATTCGTCGCCAGCTCTTGTTTTTTTAGGTATGGTCAATAAATATGAAGATTTTATACTATACAATCTTAATGTGACCTTGATCTGACCTCTGCTTGAATTTTGAAAAAAATGAAAGTTAGATACATGTAAATAGAATTTAACAACATTGAAAATGCAAGATACAGAAATTGGTATTCTTTATATTTACAGATAATGTTCATGATATGAAGTTTATATGGAGGGACTATGATATTTATACGGGGAAGGTATTCTCTACACATTGGCTATGTGATGATACTGTACTGACCACAGGTCCAGACGGAGAAATTGTAGGTACATGTATGCGATATGACCTCCGTCCTTCATGAACGATCAAGTTAAATTTTTCCTAAGCAGTTAGCACAGTCTTATAGCAGTAACCACTTGATATTTGACCTGCAGTTACATCTTTGTTTCTACATCCCAATTCCACAGTTGCCACAGCCAGAACTAAGGGTCACAACCACTTAATTTTTGACATGTTGTTATGTGTATGTAGTGCAGATTGATAAAACACCCGGATTGTGGCTTTGAACCCCTAGTTGTGAATGAATATGATATTAAGTAGTTTAGACTTGTTTTTTGGCAAATATTCCAATGTTCATGATATATCAGATTAATTACATGAAATGTTTTTTGTCATCAGAATGCAAAGATGACTCTGGGACAAATACCATGACAAGCGTCTCAGTGATAGGTTTTTGCAAATACCATAAGAAAAAGTGAAATCCACTTGAAAGTGTGAAGAAAATCAAGGATATCCAAAACAAATACTATGGCCACTAACCAGTCGTATACAGATTACTTACATAAGGTGTAATTAAGTTATTTATGAACCATCAGCACAATTACAGTGCATACACCAGACTAACTTCTGGTTATTTAAAAATTTAATAAAACATTCTTTATGGATATGCATTAGATTGAAGATAATTACACTGTATTTTACAATCATTTAGGATAAATCTTATATTTTTCTTCCAACACATCATTGGAAACTCAATTTGCTGCAGTAAAATCTATGATTTAACCCCTCAGATCCAAGTACAGTAATATAATGTTAGGTGGGACAAACCCTACAGTATTATGAACAGTAAAATAAGTACAGCATCACATGATCTTAATTTTCAGAATTGTTATAAGATATCTCCAAAAGAAAATGATACAGGAGATTTAAAATTGGTTGGAAAATACAGTCTGCCCTACTGTAGACAGAGATGGGTGTCTGCAGCTACTGTTACTAAGGACAAAATTATCTGTGGTGATAGAGCAGGAACAGTCCATGTGTATCAATGGGGAGGACAGGATGTTCAAGTAGGTATATGTAAAGCAGGAATATGTTATATTTGTAAATGGGGAGAACAAGAAGTTTAGTTATGCTACATTATTGTTGTGTCGCCTGCTGTTAGCAGAGTCAACACATAGGGATTACTATCCGTCGTCTTACGTTGTCGTCCTGCGTCGTCGTCGTCCTGTGTCGTCGTCGTCCTGCGTCCTCCCGACAGTTTTTTGAATCCACAACTTCTTCAAAACTACTTGTCTGATTCCTACCAAACTTTCAGGATACATGTATGTTGTTTAAGTGGTGTAGTTGTGCACCTGATACTTAGAATTTTGATTTTGCAGATTTTAGAGGTTAACAGAGCCAAAATTGCTCATTAGTGAGTCTGTTGGTTTTGAATCGGCAATTCCTTCAAAACTGCTAATCAGATTCTAACAAAACTTTCAGTATAAGTTGTTCACCGGGTGCAGTTGTGCACCTGATACTTAGAATTTTGATTTTACAGATTTTAGAGGTTCACAGAACCAAAATTGCTCATTTGTGAGTCTGTCTGTTTTGAATCAGCAACTCCTTCAAAACTGCCAGTCTGATTCCAACAAAACTTTCAGGATAAATTGTTCACCTGATATAGTTGTGCACCTTATATATAGAATTTTTATTTTACAGATTTTAGAGGTTCACAGAGCCAAAATTGCTCATTTGATAATCTGGTTTGTTAGTCCCCAATTCCATCACAACTATAAGTCAGATTCCAACCAAACCTACAGGATATGTTGTTCACCTGATGTAGTTGTGCATCTGATACTTAAAATTTTGATTTTGCAGTTTTAGAGGTTCACTGAGCCAGAATAGCTCATTTGTTAATTCTGTTTGTTTATGAGGAACTCCTTCAAAACTGTTAATCATATTCCAACCACCCTTTCAGAATACATTGATTACTTGATATAGTTGCGCACCCGATATTTAAAATTTTGATTTTCCAGTTTTAGAGGTTAACAGAGCCAAAATAGCTCATTTGTTAATTGAGTTTTTTAATCTTCGACTCCTTCACAACTGTCTGTCAGATTCCAACCTAATTTTCAGTATATCATGTATATGTTGTATATCAGGTCTGGTTATGCACATTATACTTAGATTTTTTTACCGATTCTAGAGGTTTGCCAAGCCACTAAGCTCATATGTTAAATCAGATTGTTAATCTGCAAGTCCTTAAAACTGTAATTCATATTCTNAGAAGCCTTTGATGTAGGAACTTTATATTTGGTCCATAGGTAGCTTACGGCGAACTCTATCTGTCGGACCCAAAATCATGTGACCTTGACCTATATTTCGTGGTCCAGTGACCAGGTTAAGTTTTTTTGCTTAAGTCCATTTTATCAATAACTAGAAGCTAGAAGTCAATGATATTTGGTATATAGCTTGGTCTTGATTAGTACATGTCCGTCTGCCATATGGCTTTTGACCTTGACCTCAATTTC
>MJUU01002477.1:0-39887 GCA_002080025.1 Modiolus philippinarum | reverse complement strand
TTTATTTTTTCATTTACAATGAAGTAAATGTGTTGTGAAACTTACCTGTTATTTCTTGTTACAATACCTTTATGTTCTGTAAATCTGTACATTTCATCACAATGTAAGGTTAAAAGACATATTATTTATTGAAACACTGTAAGTTTAGTGTGTTATCCATTTGGCTTGAAGTGCAAACTTATAGTATATGATCTGTTTTAAGGTAGATTGTCAATCAATCATAATGTGAACAGAATTGTCTTGATTTTCTGGCTAGAACTTAATTTTCTTGACCTATTCATTGTTGTTTCATAATTTATTGATAAATATCTAATATCATATTTCACTTTGCTGCAAATTAGCTCCCTTCTCCTGTAAATATTTTTTTCATTTCGCGAATTTTCTTAATCATATGTTAAACTATGTTTTTTCAGGTCATCAGATACTGTGGAAGTACTTTTATTCGTGGACATCAATTTTCGTGGTTTTCATAAATATCACTATTTGGAGGGAACTTAGATTTGTGGTTTCCAATTCTATGCATTAAAACTCTAGGAAAAAATGCATTTCGTTGGGAACTTAATTTCGTGGTTGAAGCGAACCACGAAATCCACGAAAATTAGATCTCCACGAACAATAGTACTTTCACAGTAGATCAAATTTATCTGTCCAAAATATTAAAAACAAGAAAAATTTATCTGCAACTTTTTTCTGCTATAAATATGATATCAGAGTTCCATATATATTCTCTGTACATGTAATTTTTGCTTACAAAAACAGATTTTGGCCTGTTTTTCAGAATGTTCCCTCTAAAATCAACATCAAAGAAAGAGGTTCAATACAGAGAAATAGGAGGCAAGAAAAAAAATTAATACAGAATTTATTATATATATTTTTACGGTTTGAAATACAGGCTAAAATAATTTGCAGATAGATTTTTTTGTTCAATCATCCCCAAGTGACATGCATTTAAAATCTCAATCAATTTTCAAATTTGGTTTTCAAAAAATTGAGATTTTAAATGCACATTTATTGGAGATGGTTTTTTTTTCATGTCAATGGCCCAATAACAATATACAGGAAGAAATGGGACAATGGGCAGAAATGTTTACTTAACAAGGTCCATGATGATGATATTTTGACTTTACTTCCTAGAGTGAAGTGAAATCGTTTGTTTTCACCAGTGACAATATGCTTAACTTGGAAATAAAGTCAGTCAAAGCTTAGCTTGATCACTGGCCTTTTGTTGTTTCCCTTACTGTCCCTCACAGTTATGTGTTTGGTAGGTCTGATTCTAATACAACCATTAAAAACTTACTTATTGTCTTGTATTACAGTCACATGACCCTGTACAAAGTTTTTGGAAGATACATGGTAAAGTTGGAGTAACAGACATTGGCTCAGCAGACGATAAGCAGACGACACTGTGTATACTTATTGTTTTATCTTTTATTACAGTCACATGACCCTATACAAAATTTTTGGAAGATACATGGTAAATTTGGAGTAACAGACATTGGCTCAGCAGACGATAAGCAGACGACACTGTGTATACTTATTGTTTTATCTTTTATTACAGTCACATGACCCTGTACAAAGTTTTTGGAAGATACATGGCAAAGTTGGAGTAACAGACATCCGCTCAGCAGATGACACTGTGTATACAGCTGGTAGGGATGGTCATTACAGGACATTTAAACTGAACAATGATGGCCAACTTACCCTTCTAAATAGCAATAGGGTAGGATACATATGCAGAATATCATTAAATAATCAACACTAGGAACTATACCAAATACAATTTCAAACTGATTTCAAATACAAGGCTATCACAACACATCCTAAGATTGATGATTTAATAAAATTTTGACCCACAATATTTACATTAAACCTTGTATCATTTTATATACATGTACAACACATCCTAAGATTGATGATTTAATAATTACATTTCATGAATATTCATTTGAATTCCGTCAGTTTGATAGGTGAACATCGATCACGTGGCATATCAATATGAGGTTGCAATTCCCATGAAACACATTTGACCACGTGTTCACGTGGCGAATGAATTTGTAAAAATAGAATCCCAATGTACATGATGTACTTCCTTGTAAATAAAGTTGTTTTTTATATTTCAGGTTTAAAATGTAATTATAAAAATTGAATGCATTATTTTGAAGTTTCATAGGGACTATGAAAGGGTTGACCGGGCGCACATTTTCAACATGAAGCGCTACTGCGCTTCATTAAAAATGTGCTTCGGTCAACCCTTTCATATCCCAATGAAACTTTAAAATAATGCATTCAATTCTTAAATAAAATTTTGACCCACAATATTTACACTAAACCTTGTATCATTTTATATACATGTACCTGATATTCTCTAAACCACTCGAATATTTCCACTAGATAAATAAAATGTTTGTGCTTCTAATTAACAATCAAACTACATTTACAATCCCATAATTCCATGCATTTATGTATCAGTCCATTCCCAGTCCTTGCAAAGATTTATTTTTATTACAGGTTTCAAAAGGATTTGATTGGTTAGATAAACTAGAAATTCGATCAGAGGATGATATTTATATCTACGGATTTCAGTCAGTATGTATAAATTTTCTCATGTATTATTCAAATGGTAAACAGTGCAATTTTATCAATTTAGATAATTAAAATTAGATCTGCCAATTGTTTCTTACTGTTGCTGCATAGAAGATCTAACAAAGTTCCATTTTGCTTTCAGTTTTATCACCTTTGACATCAACCAATCAGAATCCAGTCTTTATGATTTTGAAGACATTAACCTTTGTGATAAAATCCGAGGATTTTGAAACAGAAAGTAAAACAAGGTGTTCTTAGATCTTCCATGCACTGACTATAAAGAACAATTGACAGAACTAATTTTAATGTTATAAATGTAAGTCTGTATTTGATATTACTAGATTTATATGTTCTTGGTAGTTTGTGTTGTGCTTCTAACTTGCAGCTGTAAATGGTAAGCTTTGAGAGTTATCTGAGTCAACAGTTGGCCTCTGGGTACTCATTTCCACAATTTAAATATAATTGTAAATTATTGGGATGTTTCTATAATTGGGAAAATTGTGATTAGTATGGGTGAAAGTCCCTCCAATTCTAAAAGTGTTTTAATACCTCCCCCCCACCCCCGCAAACATAGTTTTGGGGTATATAAGAATCACCCTGTCCCTCTGTCTGTCTGTCTGTCCGTCTGTCCGCCCATGTACCTTGTCAGCGCATGTTCTCCTAAATGGCTGCTTGGATTTTGATGAAATGTTACAAAGTTACAGTACACCATCTGAAGATGTGCATGAAGTAATATGGTTGCTGCCCGAAGTTTTTAAGGGGAGATGAATTGTCTTTGAATATTTTCTGGAAAAAGGGGGAGGGGGGGGAGGCAAACCTTGCCAGCGCATGTTCTCCTAAACAGCTACTTTGATTTTGATGAAATGTTATACAGATGTAGTACACCATCTGAAGATGTGCATGAGGTAGTATGGTTGCTGCCCGAAATTTTGAATATTTTCTGGAAAAAGGGGGGAGGCAAACCTTGTCAGCACATGTTCTCCTAAACAGCTGCTTGGATTTTGATGAAATGTTACACAGTTGTAGTACACCATCTGAAGATGTGCATGAAGTTATATAGATGGTGTCCAAAATTTTGAAGGGGAGATAATTCTTTGAATATTTTCTGGAAAAAGGGGGAGGGGGTGATCCTTGTCAGTGCATGTTCTCTAAACCACTGCTTGGATTTTGATGAAATGTTGCACAGTTTGTTGCTGTCCAAAATTTGAAGGGGAGATAATTTGTCTTTTAATATTTTCAGGAAAAAAAGGGGGAGGTATATCATTTTGTCCATACTTGTATTGTGTCCACATTTGTACAGTGTCCACAACTGTATTATGTCCACAAACACTTAAATTTACATTTGCTATATTGATTCAGGGTTCAATTAGGGGGGGGTATACCTGGCTGCCATTCGGCAACAGCTCTAGTTGTTTTTGTACTCCTTGACTCGCATAATTTGACTTTTCCTTAATTTGTAGGAACTGAAAGTGTTGGAGGTATCCCTTTACAGTATTGCTACAATAATCGATATTTTTTTTAGCCAAGTTGCAACGAAGTTGAACTCGGCTACTGGTTTGGTTATGCGGGAAGACAGGCGTGCTTGCTGGTGGGCTGGCAGGCGTCAAACATTGGTTTCCAGATGATAACTCAAATAGTTTATATCCAATTGAAATGAAACTTGGATATGTTGTTAGATACCTGGAAGGGAGGAATCCAATTGATTTTGGAGAAAGTAGGTCAAAGGTCAAGGTCACAGTGACCGAAAATAGACTGAAAATTTCAGAAAGATTTTGTTTCCGGATGATAACTCAAAAAGTTTACATTCAATTAAGATGAAACTTTGATATGTTATTGGATATTGGGAGTAAAAGAAACCTATCAATTTTTGGGAAAGTAGGTCAAAGGTCAAGGTCACAGTGACCAAACAGATTGAAAATTTCAGAAAAATTTGGTTTCCAGTTGATAACTTGAAAAGTTTACATCTGATTGAAATGAAACTTGCATATATTGTTGTGAAGTAGGAGGGGAGGAACCTTATTGATTAAATTAAAAGTAGGTCAAACGTTATGGTCACAGTGACCGAAAATAGATTGAAAATTTAAGAAATATTAGTTTCTGGAAGATAACTCAAAAAAGAATTTAATTCAAATCAAAATTGGACATATTTTGGGATACTTTAGGAAAAGAACAATAGATAGAAAATTGTAGAAATATTTGGGTCTCCACATCAACTTGGTTATCAAATTTTGATGGCTTGAACATCAAAAGGACTGATGAAAACAGTTCGAGCTAGAGGGGTGTTCGAGCTAACGAGATCGAACTGTGTTTAAATCTGAACATGGGGTCCAGAAAAGAAGTTCAAGACATCCATGGTGTTCCAGTTATTGCAGTTCAAGCCGTCGAAATGCAACTGTAATTTTATTTTATTTATTGATTTTTATGCCCCGCCTACAATAGTAGGGGGCATATAGTGTTCGGGTCCGTCCGTCTGTCCCAAGCTAAGTTTACCCACAGGTTTAAGTTATTTTTCTGTGAAGGATGTATGCTATTATCAGTAAAATTTATATGAATACATATTAGTGTCTAATTAAACAAAAATCATAATAAAATTTTCCCCTGGCAATCAACTTCATGCTTCACTGATCACAGGAAAAAAGCGTGATAGTATGAGGTCCTGTTGAAGGTTTTTTTTTCTGTGATGGATGTATGCTGTTATTATTAAACTTTATATAAATACACATTAGTGTCCAATTAAACAAAAATCAAAATAAAATTTTACTCATGCAACCACTTCATGCTTCACTGATCATGGAAAAAGGGGGATAGTTTGAGGTTTATCCATATGTTTAAGTTTCTTTTCTGTGAAGAATGTATGCTATTATCATTGAACTTTATTAAATACTTTTATTGTATAATTAAACAAAAATCATAATAAAAATATATCCATGCAACCACTTTCATGCTTCACTGATCACGAAATATACCATTGTTCAAAACAGTTGTGAGGTGGGGCAGTGTCCGTTAGACGCATATTCTTGTTTTTAGAATTTCCCTTGCTTAAGCATTGATTGATTGATAATGGCAAAACTTGACAAATAATATCCTGTGATGCATGTGACCAAAAAAGAAATAATTATATGCTTATTCTAAAAGTAGTATTTCTTTTCAATTGCAGTCCTTTTGTTGAAGGTATGAAAAGTGGATTGGCTGGTCTTGGGCCATCAAAAAATCCTTGTATCACAAAATTATAAGAATTTTATAAAAATTTCTGCCATGTTTTTAAAATGTGTTCAGATGGGGAATATGAAAATTAAAATATAATTTCTGTGTGCGAAAAGGTCAAAGTTAACTCCCTTTGAAAAGCTGCGGTCAATCTCCAAGTTAAGAGGTCCTTAGCTCTTCCAACATCAGATTATTACCTCTGCCATACCTTTTCCTCCATACTAGATTTATCATCCCCTTTTTACAGTGACTTCCTATACATCATGATGTATTTCACACTGTCATATCATAAAAGTCAATCATTTTGAGAGAAACCTCAACTTCCAGCGCAGCATTTCATACTGTAACGTCATATTTATTGGCCATTTTGAGAGAAACGTCAACTTCCGGTGTGGCAGAGGTGATAATCAGACAGAGGAAGAGCTACACCACTGTGTTTAGGTGATTGAGGTACGACCTGAGAATATCAAACAATTCCATATGAATTTGAAACAAAAATACTCCCTTTAAGGTTATATCAGTTTGTGTTTACATGCATATTGGTTTCCTATCTCTTAAGTCATATGAGTAAAACCTGGATCAACAACAAATAGGGGAGGAGTGAAGTTGTTATTTCTGATTTCCTTGATATTTTAGGACAACTTTGTAATATTCAGCGTTTATAACAATCAGCGATTGGTCCAGATACCATGTGGTGGTGGACATCGTACATGGGACTGTCAGATCCGGGATGATAAGGTCAAGTTTGTTTATCTAAAGATGAAGGAAGTTGTACTATGTAACACAGATCTATTGACAAACCAAATTCTTATCAAGGTAAGTATGTTTCAGCTTTTTATCGAAGCCAGCCAAGTCAGTCAATCTTCTAAATATGGTTTTGAATATCTGGGGGCATTAAGTTTTACCATTGTCTGTATGTATGTACATCGAAAATTTTCGTCAACAATTTCTCAGTTTGTGTATGAAAGAATGATTTGATATTTGATTTAAAGTTTTTATACGACCGCAAAAATTTTTGCGGTCGTATAATGGTATGGTGCTGTCGTCGTCATCAGTGGCGGCGGCGTTGTTGTTGTCGTCGTTGTCTGTAGACACTTTTGTTTTTGGTCAATAACTTTAGTTTCAGTTGACCAATCCTTATGAAATTTTAACACAATGTTCCTTGGCACAAAAGGAAGGCTTTACTAAGTTTTGGTCATTGTGGCCCCACCAGTTTTGAAAAAAAGGGCCAAAAAGGGATAAATTTGATGTGTTAACATTTTTGACTGTAGAATCTTTATTATTTATCGGATTTTGATGGGGTTTCTTTTAGTGTCTTCCTGAGGAAATTTCCAATCAGTTCTATGCAAAACGGATTTCATGTGGCATGTACTGTTCACGAGATAAATGGGGCCCAAAGGGGGCCAATTTCAAAAATTTATTTTTTTTATTTTTAGTCCGATTTTGATGCAGTTTTTTGCAGTGGATTCCTTATGAAAAATTAACATAGCGCTGCACCATTAGATTTTTGATAACTTGTTCCTTTTCCAAGCTATGAGGGGCCCAACGGGGCAAAAATTGAAAACATGCGGATTACCAAAAATTTTTTTCATCCAATTTCAATGGGATTTTTTTCTTTAGATTCCTCTTATTGTAGGCTTTAATAAGTATGTCGACAGATTTGATGTAGCTCTTACTGTTTCCGAGCTATTATGGGTCAAAAGGGCCAAAATTGCAATTTTTAGAAATGTGTAAAATCTTTATTTTACATCAGATTTTGATGGGATTTTTTCCTTTGAATTCCTTTCAATGTAAGCTTTCAGCAGTATATCCACAGATTTGATGTAGCTCTTACCGTTTCAGAGCTATAAGGGGTCAAAGAGGTCAAAATTGCAATCAGTAGAAATATGCGAAGTCTTTATTTTTCATTTGATTTTGATGGGATTTTTATCTTTGGATTGTTCTCATTTTAAGCTTACAGTGATATGGCAGTATATTTTGCATTGGTCTTTGGTTTCCAAGCTATAATGGGTCAAAGGGGCCAAATTGCAATACTTCAAAATATGTGAAATCTTTATTTTTCATTGGATCCCAACCTGAGTTTTTTCTTTGGATTTCTCTTGATGGTAGTCAACAGAATTTCTTAGCTCTTACAATATCCTAGTAATAAGGGATTAAAAGAGCTAATTTTTATCATGCTGCACTCGGTGTAGCCCTTTATTGGTATGATGAGTAGTACTGTGTCTCCCTTTTTGAAGTCTGTCACTCATATACTTCCTGTTTGCCAATATCTATGTGGTGGGTGCAAACGTGTCCCTTGCATACATTTTCTTTATTTTTTTTATATTTTTTTGCAGACTTATGGTGATTTAACTATTTCAGCTTCAGGAAGTAAACTTCTTTTTTACCTAATGACAAATTTCCTGGATCATTAACATATACAATTGCAATTCTTCAATTAATGTACATGTACCTATATTCCCACAGTAACAAACACCTTAAAAAGCTCCTTCAAACTCCTGTCTTGTCTGTTTATAAAAAATCAAGTGCTATAGAATACTATTTTATACCAATTCATCATTACTGGAGTATCAGGGTAAACACCTTCAGACAATATTATATTAAACAGGGAAAAGTCAAGTGCTATAGAATGCTATTGTATACCAATTCATCATCACTGGAGTATCATGGTAAAATCTTCAGACGATATTACACAGTTAACAGGGAAGTTTTTGCTATTTTCTCATAAAGAGTTGAAGTGCAAAAACAAAATTGTCACTTTTAAAGGATTGAGGATCCTTAAGAATATAGACTGGCAACTGCAAATTCAAGACCTCGAAAATTAAATTTATTTTGAAAACGCGAAAAAAGACTTGACGAAAATTTCTAGTTTTACAGTAGTATTCAGTAGGACTTAAGTTGTTTGATAAATAGATAAATTCTTGGAAAAAGTCGGACACCTGCTGCTGAAGTATTGGTAAATTCATTCATCAATGTGAAACATTGGTTGGTTATCTTCCTTTACAAAGTTGGTTATATACATGTATGGTGGAGTTAATTTTAATCAGCCTATCAATGACCTCTTTTGATATTGAAATTCAAATTATCTCCATTTTGACCATATATCGTCGGAGGTCCTAACTACGCCCCTGTCCTAACTGCGCCCCTCTTCCATATTTACATGGCATTAGCGCATGCTTCCGGTTAGGTCATCACTTTTGGTTTCTTAGCCATCTATATTTAGAAAATTGTCAACCAAGACGAAAAAGACACCTGGAGATGAAAATTAAACAGGTAAATATGAAAAGGTTAAGTTTTCAATCAAAAAGTGCATATTTTCTTAGTACAAAATTATGCCTTATGAATAATGCAGATTTTGCCCCAAATCTGTCTTCCAAAGTGACAGGAAGTTAACCTGCGGTTTATTTACATTCCATGACCTAACCTGATTGGTCTATTTTTGTAAATAGGCCAACATCACATGGTCATTGTTTATAGGGGGCACAGTTAGGACTCCATGTTTTTTGTAGAACAATGTGCATTAGGTAATTGAAATTGTTTGATTTGGTTTCATTTAGTTTGTTATATTTAAATTTTTACTGTTAATCACAGTTTTATGCCAGTTAAACAGATTCACATACATTTCAATACCATTAAGTTGCACCTAACAATGCTGTGACGTCATTTTCCTTAGGGGGCGCAGTTTGGGTATCTGAGGATATAATAACTTGGTAAAGGGGAATAACTGACCGATGTTTCTCATTGCAGTTAATATCTGTTCACTATCAAGGTAATGTGTCGTAAGGTATTAAATATCTGATTTCATTGTCATGAGTTTTTAGTGTTTCAATTCTCCATGTGGATTTATTGTAACTATAAATGCATAAGTTTTATTGTGTTTTCTGTGCTGTAATTAAAGAAAGGGACTATAAAATCATTTATTAGTTACCCAATAAGATTTCTGCAGTTTAAAAGGAACACAGAACAAAGAATTATAACGTAAAATAAAAATTTAATACATAGTATATATACAAATATACATTTTGCAAGTAAATACAAATGGCACAGTTTCAAATATTTATATATTTATATTTATACAATGGTCATGACAATTCGATAAGATATCATGACATAAATATTTTGGGGTTTTTTGTTTGAAAAAAATGTTGTCATAAATTGAAATCATTTTTGTAGCATCCATTATTGCTCTGTAATTGTTGCCATGGTATATATGTTTCTTTAATATCCTTGATTATGAGCGTTTAGATTTTTAAAAATAATTTTCTTGTCATAGCCATTATAATTATGGTGGTAGTAGCATTTGTTCCTGTATTAGCCATCATTATCTAGATATTTTGCTATGCATTTAAGAAAATGATTGTTCTCGTAATGTATCCATTATCTTCGTGGTTAAATAAAAGTTGTTGTGATGGAAACTAAAAAATCACCAAAAAATTCTGCTATAGTCATCAAAGTTTATTACAATTTAAAATCGATTGAATGGGAAATATCCATTATCATCAGGGTAGTTCCTGTTTCTGCTTGTGTTATTGCTGGTATTTCTACTTGTATTGTTACTTGTATTATTGCTAGTATTATTACTAGTATTGTTACTAGTATTATTGCTAGTATTTTCACTAGTATTATTACTAGTATTATTGCTAGTATTTTCACTAGTATTATTACTAGTATTATTACTAGTATTGTTACTAGTGTTGTTGCTAGTATTAGTGTCAACACCGTTGGTATCAGTTCCCTGTCCATAGGCATTTAGATCATCATTATAGTAGTTTCCATTACCAGGGCCGTACCAATCGTCATTCATATTGTTGTAATAATTGTTGTTATAAGCTGCAGCAGGAAAACTATCAACTTTACCTGTATAATGAAAAATGAATTATGATAAACTTTTTACGTTACAAATATAAATGGAAAAAATATGTGATTGGATAGACCAGAAGATAAATTGTTTTGTTTTTGATTGATAGAAGTTTTATTCTTGAAAATCTACTGAGCAGTTTTATTTCTCACCCTACCTGTAGTGCTTTCTATGTAACCAAAGGCTTGGTGAGATTTTTCACTCTCACCCGTGGATGAGACAGTTTACACACACTTTTTCCTGCGAAATTATGGTCATCATCGTCCTAGATGATTTTCCAGTTTTGACGGTATTACCAGCGAAACAGAGGTGATAAATAGTGTACATTTGATGTTGTTAATTTTCCAGAAATGATCAAATGTGTTGTGTTCATATAGACGGCTATAAGTTACAAATGTCATTCAAAAATCTCGCTCTGAAATCTTGTGACGTCTTAAAGGGGACGTAACTCCCATAAGTAAACAAACCTCACGAAGGTCAAATTCCAGATCACCGTAAATAAGTAAAAACAAATGAAAATCCAGAGTAAGCCAAGTAAATGACTGTGTAATGTACTACGTTTTAAATTATTCAGTATTGATAGAAATCGATCATTACCCTTGATAATACATAACATAATGTCCAATGTTTTAGGCAAAGCCTCGTCAGAGACAACCTTAATCTTGCCCTTGGGTGTGTGAGATTTCCTTGTCTTGCACACCCACCTGTGTTAGATTCATATTATCTCATTAAGATAAGAAAAAATTAATATAAACTGGAATGGTGGAGGGGTATAATTGTTGGTGGGAAATTTAGCCTTTCAATCAATTACCATATATCAGGATATTTTTGTGTGTGTTAATTTTATGTATGTTCGCGATTGACAATATATCTAAAAAATTAACGTACACATAAATTTTACTGCCCATACAAATGCATAGGATAAAACAGTAAAACGTGAACTATTAATACAGAGAATATTTCACTGAAAATTATTGTAAGTGCCATAATGCTCAAATGAGAAACTCAAACTACAAGTCCTCAAAGGAATTCTGATTTTGATATATTCTGTAGGCACTATTCCTCTTTAGAACTTAAAAAACTTTGATCATAGTAGCTATTGGAATGTGGTGACTGTTATTGCTAATTTTATCCAAATCCTGTTGTGCCATATCCATTAACATTCACAAAAAATTATTTTAGATACAAACCAATGTTTAAAACAGTTGTTTTGGACCCTCTTCAATAAACTTACATCAATTATTCAGTTAATTTGTAAAATGTTTTACTCAAGCAAATGGAAATGTCATAAAAATAGTAGAAAAATTAAAGACGGACATGCTCAGTCAATGCATAGATTTCTATACCTGATATTGACCTAAGTGAATTGGTACTGGTCAGAAATCAAAATATGTTTTATAACTAAACCAGTTAAACAATTTGTTCAAAACATATTTAGGTCTGCAGAGTCTATTCAAGGATTATATAATAAAGTTGTTCTCAAAAACAAATCAAAAAAATTAAATTAGTTATCACTATCGACCAAGTGTTAATCATCATTATGATAGTCAAAACAATATATCAAAAAGGTCATTATTACTGTCCTAAACATTATTGATTTTATGACAGTAATAATTCCTTTACAGGAATTGCATCTATTGTTTAGACTCTGATAATCCCATCAATTCGCACTTGGTCGAGAGTGGTTTAATATAGTTAAAGTATGTTTCAGAGTAAACCACCCCTTTTCTTACGAAGCACTTTAATTTCATTAATTACTCTGAAACAATCTTTGACTGTTTTACAGACCGTCAAAGTCAAAATGAAACTAAACAAAATATTTATGTCAATCCCACCATTAAAATAGAATCTTCCACCTATGTTTATTCATGAAGGCTATATACATTAATCGGGTAATATTTTTTATATTATTCATTCAGAAAAGGTTTCCTGTGTAGGATATTTGTTCAGTTTTATTTTACAAACATAGATAACCTTGTATTATTCAAATTCCTTGTGTTATAGGTCTGTTGTCACTTTAAATATATATTATAACACCAGTTTATCAACTGTGTATGTAGCCGAATAGATTTATTCGTTGTTTGACTATCTTGTTATTACAGTAAGGTAGCATAGGTTCAATCCTCATATGGGGAAATTTTTCCTACATGAAAATTGTTTCAAACTTAGCTTCTAATATTTAGTTTAAAGATAACAGAAGGTCAAACTTTAGCAAACATGACATGAATATGCGTAAAAAGTTAACAAGGTAGAAGTTGATAATCCAAGGTTAATAATTTGTGGTAAGTAAATAAATTGAGGTAAATAATCAGTTAAAGTGCTTCGAAATCGAGAGAATTAAAGGGAAGACAAAAGAAAGATGGAATAGTCCAAGGCATTTACAAGTCATTAAAGTGTCTTGAATAACAAAAGAAATGTTCAAAATTAGCAGGAATGGTATATTGAAAGCAGTCTGAGGGAATGAATGTTTTGTGGGAATTTTTTTTTAGATATATAAATTTGACTTACCAGTACTTATAAACAAAATGACAAATGTCATAATGGTACATAATCCTAGTAATGTAGACATTTTGATCTATTCCTGCTATGTTCCCCTGGCTATGTGGTCACTGTGTGCTTATCATCCAAACATTCTCCCTATATATAGCCAGTATAAGAATTATAATTGATTACCTATATGTTTATTCTTTGGTACTAATTCATTATCATTCTATGGTAGTGCCAGGAACTCTGTACTGAATATGCAAATTTTTCTCTTGTGATTGTCGAAACCTTATTGTACATAGGAAATAATTGTGCACATTAAAATGCACCATGCATCCATCTCCTACACTTAAACCAGGTCAGTGCACCGAGTTTAATTACATTTAAAACAGATAGGAAAGTTATAAGTAATATGTAGATTTATTTATATAGCAACATGCCCATTCAAATGAGTACATTTTATTTATTTTTCTAGAATTTTGATTTCTCGACTTCATTATATTATTTGCCTTAAAAAACTTGACAGCCATGTTTTCGCAATATGGTGAAACCCGATGGATAAACTGAAAATTCATCCAAACTGAAACTTAACTAAACTAGAAACCCCTGACTTCAGTGGTAACCTGGCATAAGTAAACCATTGATGAAACTCAAACTTTGAATATACTGGAAACCTTTCAAAACAAATCATGACTAAACTGGGAACTTGTCTAGATTATTCCCTGTCGAAGCTTAACCCTGATTAAATTGCAAAATCGTCAAAACAAACCCTGACTGAACTAGAATCTGTCTAAATTTCACATAACATGGTATACAAATAATCAGAAATGGAGTGTATTAAAAAAACACCTGTAACCCCCATCAGAATAATTATCAATGTGTTGAATATAATTTACAAATTTGCATTCAGGTACCGATTAAGAGGGTGGCCTGAGAAAAAAAATTAAATCTAAGTTGAAGGTCAGAGTTGGTCTAAGATGTTCATGCATTGCTTCACTCAGTGATTTATTTTTCAATAATGCCCCCTTCACATACACAAATTTTTCTTACGAATCCTTACGAATCTTTAAAATTTACAAGATTCGTAAAACTAACACGAATGCTTGCGAATAAAACGCATTTACGATTGAATTGTGATTTCTTTACGATGAGTTGCGAGAATAAACGATACCTTAACGAATTACTAAGAATGAAAGCAATGCAGTTACGATAAGAGTTTATGAATTGTTAAGAATAAATGCCAGCGACATACGATTGCATACGAGTTGTATAAGAATTCTTGGGAGCGCAAAACGAATTATTGCGATTTGATCCTAGCCTTTACAGATAATTAACAAATTATTTGCGATAACTTAGCAAGTTTTCACGAATATATGAGAATAAGTTATGAGTGTTTTACAAACGGCAACAATTTTTCTTTTTGGGTAACATTTACTTATATAAATTTCAGACTATATGAAACTTCGTGTTGATTAAAAATGCACATTTAAGAAGACGAGTAATCTCCTACCACAAAATAAACTATATTTTGTACAAAACTTTTCTCGACTTTTTCTTCCATAGTCACAGAGGGAAAAAAGAGAAAACTGACATCATCATAACTTTTCCATCCTACTTTTAGAAGGGGGACACAACTCGGATTGGAGTGCCGATCCAATCTTATTACCACATTGTTCCGGACTGTATTTGGAAATCACTCTCAAAATATTCATACAAATTCGTAAAGTAACCGCATATATTCTCAAAATACTCCTGTTAATGTGTTTAACCCATGAATCAATCGCAAAATGACCAGTAGACTACTCTCATTATTCGTAAATAAATCGTAAAACATTTTAGGAACCATATTGTCCACGATTTATTGGGAATGCTTTACGATTTATTGCGATCGGTTAACAATGACTAATGAATTGTTAAGATTGGTTTGCGAGCACATTACGGATGAAATAATCAATAAAGATTCGTGGACATTCCTGTAAAAATTTTTGACATGTCAAAAAATTTTCATGTCCTCACACGAATCGACACCAATATATGCGAATATCTATGAGTTATTTACGAATGTCGGCGAGGTAGATATGGATGCATGCGAACGACTACGAAGTGATCATATTTAAGGATTGGTAAGAAACATTTGTGTATGTGAAGAGGGTATAAGGCCCCTTTACTTCAAATACTGGATCCATCCGTTCCATTTTCCTTCTAGAAAAACAACTTGTTCAAAAAAATTTACTTGTGAATCAGGGCTTTATCCAAATACAGGTTGTAACATGATTCCATACAGCCCTTGAGAATAACTTCAAATACAGCATGCCAATGCACCAATTAAAATCTTCGTGACAACAACAGAAGTCCGGAAAAGTACTGTTTTACAGGGTCATGCTTTGATTTATTTCTGCCGGAAGGATGTAAGTATAAAAAAAAATTAAATTATAATTAGCCCAAGGTGAAATTTATATATATATATATAATAATGATTTAACATTTTGTACAAGGTTACATCTTGACATAATTTGAAATTTGTCTAAAGTCTTGTTTTTAAGTACAAGTGATTACCTGGATTTTCCAGGTGTATTGTGATCTGTCACAGGTATTGTCAATGGAATACAAATGTACTAATCACTCAATTGTTTCAATAAGGGGAAAAAGTCCTTTATACCCCCGCTCCGAAGGAGAGGGGTATACTGTTTTACCCTTGTCCGTCTGTCCGTCCGTCTGTCCGTCCGTCCGCTGTCCGTCCGTCCGTCTGTCCGTCCATCCGTCCGTCCGGAACATCTTTCGTCAAGGATTTCTCAGCTTGTGTATGTAGTAATGATTTGATATTTGGTCTGAAGCTTAAGTATGATGAGTTGTACCGTGTCTCCCCTTTTCGAGTCTGTCACTCATCTACTTCCTGTTTGACGAAAACTTTGATATTTCCCATTATAGCCAATGTTGAAAATTTTCGTCAAGGATTTCTCAGCGTGTGTATGTAGTAATGATTTGATATTTGATCTGAAGCTTAAGTATGATGAGTTGTACTGTGTCTCCCCTTTTCAAGTCTGTCACTCATCTACTTCCTGTTTGACGAAAACTTCGATTTTTCCCATTATAACCATATATAGAAAATTTTCGTCAAGGATTTCTCAGCTTGTATATGTAGTTGGTCTGAAGCTTAAGTATGATGAGTTGTACCATGTCTCCCCTTTAGAAATCCGTCACTAATCTACTTCCTGTTTGACGAAAACTTTGATTTTTCCCATTATAGCCATATATTGAAAATTTTTGTCGAGGATTTCTCAGCTTGTGTATGTAGTAATGATTTGATATTTGGTCTGAAGCTTAAGTATGATGACTTGTACCATGTCTCCCCTTTCAGTATTTTATGAAAGGATATGGAGTAAATGAACATGAGATCATAACACATATGTTAACTCCAACTGCTATAATTTTAATGAGCTGTATGGCCATTTCAGAAATTAATTCCTCATCAGCAGCACTAGAACAAGTCTGTCACTCATCTACTTCCTGTTTGACTTCATCAATTTTTCCCATTATACCAATATATTGAAAATTTTTGGTCAATACTTGTTTGTGTCCACATTTGAACTGTGTCCACACCTGTATTGTATCCGCACACACTTAAATTTGCACTTTCCATATTGATTCAGTGTTCAATGAGCGGGGTATAACTGGCTGCCATTCGGCAACAGCTCTTGTTAAACTTATAAAAGAAAAAAAGGAAGTTGTAAAATGTGTAAAAAAAGTTATTTTACAAATGTAAATAGCCCAGAAATCATATTTATAAATATCTGGTCACCTTGCTAAAATATATGATTCATAGAAAAAAGAAGGGAAATGGGGAATGTGTCAAGGAGACAAAGACCCAAAGGGGAGTAATAACAACTCAAAGCCACCATAAGATCTTCAATGAACGGTGAGGAAACCCCACACCCAACGGCAGGTCGGAGTCGGCCCCTAAATAAAGAGTAATCAAGTTCAGTGAAATAAACATCATCCTAGACTCCTATAGTAAACTAACTAGCAAATAGACAAGACACACAAAGGCTGAATAAATTTCCTGACTTAGGACAGGCACAAACCTGCTGCTGGGGTTTGAACTAGTTTTATTACTTTTGAAGTTTTTGGTTTGAGAGATATTTTACAGTCTTTCAAGCATATTTTGGTGATAATAGAAAAATCAAAAATAAGTTTGTTTATATCATGTTCTTATTTCACTTAAGAAATTAGAGTAAATGTAGGAAATGGCAGTGATCCCACACTCCTGGTTTAACACAGAAAACAGTTACCGTATAGACCTTAGGCATAATTTTTCTTAACTTTTTTTTTTAAATTAAATTATTGATAGTCACTGTTTTTACTAAAAGGAATTCAAGAATATATAGTTGTCCGACAAAATTCCAAAAAATAAATGGTTTTTGAGAATTTCAGGAATTTTACCAAACATGGAAATAAATATTTTGGAAATCAAATGGGTGAAACTAGCTGTTTCTTCTAGTTGTAAAAAAATTAAACTATGGTTTCGATGTAGAATTTAAAAAAATAAGCAGTCTTTGACAATTTCACTAAATTAACCAAATTTTGTCTAAAATTTTTATGAAAAATTATATCGGTAAATGTCTTTCGTAATAAAAACAAATTCTAAAAGTATGGTTGCTTAATAGATTTTTAAAAAAAAATGCACATGGTCTTTGAGACTTTCAGGAAATTTACCAAAATTGGAATATATTATTTTTGAAATCCCAATGATGAAAATGATTGCCTGAATCAAAACAAATCCTAATAGTGTGGTTGTCATGTAGAATTCCAAGGAATAAGTGGATATTAACCGGTAAGTTTTCAGAATTTTGTAAATACTCGCAAAAATAAAAGCTTATATGCTAAAATGTCCAAAAATATCAAGACATTTACAAAAGTTGGAACCAGAATCAAAATTCTGAAAGCATTTTGCACATCTACAGACTATACACAATAATTCAAAAAGAAAATAAAATCCATAAATCCAAAAATGTAGGAGGAGTTCTCATCACTGCCATATGTCTTACAATCCACATTTTGTCAAACCATTATCATGGGTCTCTTGTTTGCATCAAGTTAAATATAAAAAATCCGAAAGCTTTTGCACATCTATGAACCATATGCAATAATTCTACAACAAATTACTAAATACCAAACTTACTGTGAATTTACTGCATATGTGCAGAAAATGTTTAAAATGCGTAAAACCAAATGAAATCCGAATAATCAGTAATATCAAATATAGCTAAGGACAAAACTACGATGGAGGGAGTCAATCCTTGGGTTTTAGAATTTTCATAAATTTAGATAATAGTTATTGAAAAAAAGTGTACACATGAGATATTATCTCATGTACAAGTACACCATGTCTTAGAAGAATAAAGAGCATACATCTCTACCACGGGGAATTGTTTTACCAACTCCACACTGCAATAAAAGACAAACTCCTGTATTAAATATATTTCGACAACTTATGTCTCTTCAGTGCAGATAAAATCTAACGTTTGGAAGACCATAAATCAAAGATTTGTAAAACTGATAGAGAACAAATAAGCAATATGATCTAAATGTGAAGCCAAAATCAGCTAAGGACAGAGCTTTGCATGAGGGAGATACTCCTTAGTTTTCAACAAAATTTACAAAAATTTAGATATTGTAAGTTTCCCAATAGAATCGGCTTTAGGGTCAGCACCGAAGTACTGACTACTGGGCTGGTGAATACCCTCGGGTATTAAGTAAGTTTTAAATCCCTAAATCCTAAAATGTTTGAAGAGTTTTGCATTGCGTGCCACATTTGTCAAAATAGACATCTTTGGGCCTCTTGTCTGCACCAAGACTAATATCTGAAATCTGAAAGCTTATTGCCCATCTGCAGCATATACCGTATGCAACAGTTTCATAACAAAATTTAAACCATAAATCAAAAAAAGTAGGAGTAGTTTGTGTCACAAGAAAGTGTGATGGACAGACCATCGGACGAATGGAGGGACGAGGCCAACAACAATCTCCCCGTACTTTGAATCGAAAGTATGGGGATAAAAATGTGAATAGAAATTGAAACTTATTTATGACAGCCAGGTTAATATCTAGTACAGATAAATAAACAAAATTTAGGAGTATTATTAAATATATAATTATGCATTGTATTAACCATATGAAATTGATTTCTGCATATGGCCTTTTCAGGATCCACTTTTTTCAAGTTTTTAAGTAGGTAGAAAATGGACTTTTCATTATATTTTTAGCTCGCGAATGACTTGTACTCACTGTGAAATAAATATATGGGGCAATTAAAGGGGCATGTATTACTTTAAGTATTTTCACTTCGTTAAATTTCAAGATTTTCGGACACATATTAATTAGTATTTGAGGTGTAATATAAGGGTGGTTGCTATTTGGTATTCTTTTAGAGAGATTTGTTGACAGTTTCCTATTTATACAAAGTTGATTCCCGAAAGAAACCTCAGAAAGAATGCATAGGAGATAAAAATTTGATTCTAGTTGAAATTTTATTCTGGAGAAACACTATGAAGGGTGGACTTAAAAATTTGCACATGGAATAACAGGGGTATTGGCAATCCATATACAAAATTTGGTTAAAATCTAAAGATGACCCTTTTGTGGATCCACTTTCAAAGACAGACACCAACTTGATCTTTTATGCCGATTTGTGCATCGAATATGCATCTATACGTTCACCTGTGGTAATCCACATTGTTTTCATATAAATTCAAAATAAGGGAATGGAAAATATAAGTATTTTTTTCATTGGAAATAACTTTAATAATTATGCATCAATGGTAAACAATCCAAAAAGTAACATTTCTACCTCATTTAAACCAGAGCTCAATTTCTATTGTTCTGTTTCAACCACTTCCCTGCCTGGTCATGAATTAAATTCTTCGATGATGGCCCAAAAACTTGATCACTTGAGAAGTTAGATAAAAAAAATTAAAAACCAAGGAATTGTGCAAAGCTCTGACCTTTTCTGTTTTTTTGGCTAATTTGAAGCTCTTTAGGTAATTTTTCAAATGTGATTTTTTCCCTCCATATATTATAACAATTTTTATTTGCACTGAAGAGACTTCAAAATGGCCATCTGCAGAATTCAAATTGAGTGCAATTTCTGTATTTTGTTGTTTTATTGCTATATTTATATATAGATATGAAAATAGATATTTGAATTGCTTTAGTAATGTCGTTTCTTTCAAGATATTTTACTTAGTTAATTTGACTTACTTTGATAGGGGTTCAAGGTATATATGCATTTGCAATACATATAAAACAGTAATTGCTATGACTAAATTCACAGAATTCACAGAAAGTTATCTTCACCTATGAATACAGTATATAGATAATTTGATAAAGCTTGTTTGTCTATTCAAGAAGACTTTCTTTAGATTTTTTTTTTGTTTATTGTTCTCTTTCAGCTTTCACACATCTTTTTGTTAGTGGTCTTGATTTGATCTGACATGATCGATGAGACAGACATAAGTTGATGAAATGTCCATCTGCAAAAACTGAATGATACAGTTACTTCGGTATTTTGTTGTTAGTTAATCTGATGTAATTTGGTTGGTCTCAAAACACCTCTTTGTTTAAAGTTCTGATGTTAAGCCATTCCTAATTTTATATTACATGTAACTACGAGGTAATTATTTATTATCTTAGATAATTTCACCAAATATTTATGCAAATTTTTACATTACCATTTATCTGATTTCTTTTACAGGAGAGTTTACATGGAAGGGAGACAACTTGTATGCGACATTTGTTTGGATATTTGTCAGGTATACTATTACTTTAATTCACAATTATGACATTTATATTTGATGTTTGTGTTTATAGTGCCCACATCTCACTACTTTAAAATGCCAAGTTTTCTTGCAATAACTAAATGAGTGTCCTGTTTTTGTTTATTGTTGTGATTGTCTTCTGTTAGTCTTTTTGTTGGGAAACAGATGATATTGATTGTAAGAACACTTAGTCAGTTATTTTTATTTTGGCGGTCGTATATTAATTGGTATGATATTGGCACCAGCGGCGTTGTGTTCTGCACGTGGGCATCGTCTGTGGCAGCATAACTTTGGTTTTAGTTGACAGATCATTATCAAATTCCAGTGATTTTGTTGCTTTTTTTAAAAACTGCCTGTGCCTGTTTGATTGGGAAAATATAGCACAAGTTTCGATAAATTGGGAAATTAACTTCAAACATTAAATACTGTAAAATCAGTCCATGTCACCATAAATGGTTTTCAGGATTGGATTCATTGTAGGGAAACTTCAAGATATGTATGTAAAAATTATATTTACTACCAAAAAACAGAACAGTTTAATAATTTGGAAGAATTTAATATGCAATCTCACTCCTTTTGGGAATTTTGTCAACACAATTGGGAAGAAAAAAAGGTAGCCGAGGTCGATTTTGGGAAATGGTCCTAGGGGGAAACAGCCTTTATAAGGTAGTAAAACAAAGCTTACAAAATCACTGAATTCTGGTATGATATTTCTTGGCATATGCTTAAGCTTATGTTACAATTTCAGGTTTCTGGCCATCAAATAATTATGTCAATCTTTTTTCTGTGTCCACATTCATTTTAAATGACACTGGTTCAAATTTCAGTGGTTGACATGCTGGGCTCAGTGTAGACCTTTATAATATTTGTTGACAATGCTGCATCTATGAGAAGATACATGGAAGTAGCATTGTTTGACATCTCTCAATGAAATCAGCTCAAAAACAGGGGCCATCTTGAACATTCTATGAGGTATGAGATTCAATAAAGCCCATTGTCAAAACCCATGGTGACTTCAAGATGAAGAACATCAATAAAAGCGTTGTTCCATTGCTTGATTTTACAATGTATTTGTAGAGAATTTGTCTCATGTGCATTTTCTCCATATCCTATCATTGTTTATTTGGTCAATGAAATTTGAATCCCTCTAGTTACTCTATGAACTTTTTAAATTGCATTTACTGTTACAGCAGTATTATTTTGCTTTATCAGAACTTTGATATCTTTAACACCCTTTTAACTCGAATTGTTTTCAATAGTTCTAGGTGTTTAAAACATCCTATACCAGGTAAATGTGTACATTTTATATAGAGAAAATTTCTATTTGCTGAAAACATCTGCAAAACTAATACTGAAGTGAAAAGGCAGAAAAGGGAAAATATGGAATAAAAAATACAAAAACATGACAATTCAAGTGAAGACAACATGACAATTAAAGACAAAACAAACTAATATGGCCAAGAACACCACAAAAATAAAGCACCAGAAGTGTGAACACCTACGAAAAATTTGGAGGCATCATCATGTCCTCCCATTAGATAAACATGGTCTGCTCCATGCATGGCACCCATCACACTGCCAAAGTCAGTTTAGTCATAGTTGGTGTTTTTTACTTCTATCATAAACTCTAGGACTATTCAAAAATGTCTATACTCATTTGCAAAATAGAAACATTGTAATGAAACAATATTACTTTTGAGCATAGTAATTTTTTCTTTCCATTTTCAAAAGCTACTCATTTTGTGATTTGTTTCCATTTTCAAAAGCTACTCATTTTGTGATTCGAACTTCTGCAGTTTTCAATCCAGAAAGATGTGTGCCTGACATTTAACAGCTCGAAGCAACAAAACACAATACGGCAATAAGAGTCTTTGACTCTTTTTTTGGTTAAATTCTGTAAATTCTGTGTGACAATAAATGTGCTCTACATAAACAACTTTCATTATAATCAAGGCATTATTGAACTCACTGTAATAAAAGATATTGTAGTCTTTTTCTAGTAGTGAAATGAAAATGATGAACAACAGAATGACAGTGCTATTAAATTGCTTGTAAAAACTGAACTTGGATTTGTCTCATATACTTTACTCTGTCTCTAAACCATTTATTCAAGATTAAGAATTATAGGGGATTTTATGTTGGATTCAATATGACCTTGGTCATTGTTCAATTTCTTTTTCCTCAGTCAGTTTTTAATATTGTTTCTATCTATTTTCAAAACAGTGTCATCAATATATCATACCTGGTCCTTTAAATCTACAAGCTGCTGATGTGTGGCCATTCAGTTTACCAGAGATTTGGCCATAAAATTGTATGGTTAAGGTAAAGTGGTCACACCTGAGCAGATGTAGATTTAAATAATCAAGTTGACAGCTGAAAAGAAAATTGATGAAGCTGTTTTTGAAATAGATTGAAGCAATTTTTAAAACTGATTGAGGAATAAGAATTAAATAATGACCAAGGTTCTTCTGATATATAATCTGCAAGAAATTATTTTTAGAAAATATACTCACAGTATGAAAGGATAGTTTTTGCTCTCACTTTTAATTTTAATAAATATTTAAAATTATACACTGTAACATGATAACAAAAGAAGCCTTCCAAATGTTTTGCTTGTCATTAGAAATGTTCCAAAGGTGTTGTTTATAATGTCACTAAGACCATTATATAAATTCATGTAAGACACACACATGGTACACTAGTATGAGGTTATGATATTTCATAATCCTATGGTGTTCACTTCATATAGTTCAGCCTTGTCAGTAGAGCCTGTCATATTAGTACATCCAATATACATTAATCCTTTTTTGGTGAAAGCAATAGAATGTGGAAATTGTATTCCAATATCCTTTGTGTTTATATGTGATATCAGGTATCCTGTGTTGTTTAGTATATGTAAAGTATTTGTATCCAAGTCTGTTACTATGATTTTGTCTGATGGACTAGTAACTATCGAAATTGGTTTGAAGGGTGTATCTTTATCGATCACACTAGAATGACCAGTGTATATGTTAATTACATCTCCATCCTGTGCTAATACAACTATTCTACCTCTATTTTCCTCGGATAGTCTGTCCACTACACAAATGTTACCAGTTTGTGTAGTTGTAATTCTCCAGGGAATTGAAAATAAACATCTATTGTTACTATCATATTCATAAATAGTTTTGTTTTTATTCTCCTTATCCATTGATATGATTGCCCTCCTCCCCATGACTGGAAATGTTGGTCCATTATTCTTAACTCCAATTAAAACTGTATAATCACTGGTAACATGAATTGCTCTTGGTTGTAATTGTTCTGTATGGTAGATAGAATCCTGTAACTGCCTGGTACTACCATGAATCTGTTTGATCACTGATCCATTACTCGCTATCAGTAAATCATTCAATGGAGTGACAGCCATATCATTGACCCAAATGTCAAAACTGGAAATGACTTTCAGGTTGTGTCCATCTTCTTGTACTTCTTGCAGAATCACCTGATTACTTATCATCAGATAATCGGCACTTGTTGTCAAGAAATAAACGTAAGAAAATTCTGTTTTGTAAATTTTTTCCACTCTGCATGTAATGTTCTTATCAATTTGTAGTGATCCAACATTGTATTCATTAATTCTACCTGGCAGGAAATTGGGCATATCCTTCTTTTTTTCTACAGTCAAGGAATTACCATCCAGTAAATATTCCTTGTCTTCCAGTTGTTTATCTAGGTCCTTGCTCTTTTTGAAGATTTTTTCTGGATTGTTAGAATTTATTACATTCTCTAATCTGGTTTTCTTAATATTGTTAATCTCTTTCATTTTGATCACTAATCTTTTTTCCTTTTTAATATAATCTTTTGATCTCTTCCTGTGTAGTTGAAGATCTTTCAGTATATTTTCTATATATTCATCTACAGCTCCATAAAGTGATTTTTTCTGTGCCAGAATCTCCTTCTCAACATCTGTGTATTTCTCTTTTGTGTCTTTTTCAATATTCTTTATTTTAGCTTCTTCTGTATTAAGCATGCCCGTTTTGATCTCCGTTTTATTTTGTGCATCTTGTAACTTTTGAACTTGAATGACATAACCTTCACTTATTTCTGCCAACGAATGCCCATAATTGTGAAATCCAGAGATACACTGAGGGCACACTAATTGGTCACATGACTTGCAGTACATAAAGCAACCTTGACCTATATGTACTGCACACTCCAATTTACTGAAATCTGGTTCTTCGGTTTTTAAACCTGCCTCCTTTATATCCATGACCTTGTGGTTCCCGGTACCTTTTATCCTTGGGTGTATGTTCACTTTACACTGTTGGCATAGTAATAAATTACAGTCTATACACTTCCAATTTATCTTGGTTTTTATTTCACATAAATTACAGCACAATGGAACCTGTCCTTTTCTCATTGACTTAGAAAAAGCCATCTTGAAAGTTGTATAACAGATTAACTAGAAACTTCCTATTTATATTATCTGTAGTATGCGATTTTTTTTTTTGGTATATATTTAATTACACACTTTTTAGATATGTTTTCAAATGAACAAATGTAGACATTTAAATTTTTATAGATTGTATGAAGTGTAATATTTTGTTGTTTACTGTTCTATATTTAAGCAGAAAATGATACTAAATAAGAAAAAGAAAAAAATATTTAAAGCTGGTTTGAGTGAAGTATTGTTCATGCAAACATACACTTCTATATAGGAGTTCTGACTATAGGGATTCTTCATAATAATATAGCATAAAATTCAGATATTGATTGTGTTTCTCTCTTTGGATTTTGCTCTTGTTTCATGAAATGAACTATTTTTATATGGTCTCAACAAGATTGAGTGGGACTTTTGGAGTACCTCTGGCATCTGCGTCCATGTCCAAGTCTGTGTCAACATTTAGTTGTATATCCCGGGTACTTTGCATGGAAGCATCATCAAACTTTGCACACAGGTGCATCTCAGAATAACTCACAGCCTCCAAGAAGATTAGGTCTCTCTGATCTATTTTTCCCGCTTAATTTTCTATCATTCGAATTTGTATTTTAGTTCATATTTATTCCCTGTAGATGGTAGGTTCATCTAACCTTACATATGGTACATCAGCATCCAGGCCAAATTGGGTCAATTTGACCTACATTTTCTGCTTGATTGACTTACATTCATGTTTTTAGATGAGTCACTGTACATGGTAGGAATAAGTAAGTAAGTAAATATAAATGGTTTATTTCCAATCAAGGGTCCATTTAGAGCATATAATTAAACAATGATTTTTACTCTTCACTCACAAACCTTTCTCTCACACTTCTCTAACCTTATTATTATTATCTAACCTTGCATTTGCAATCATCTCAGATGGCACATCAACATCCAGGCCAAATTGGGTCAGTTTGACCTCTATGTACTTGATTTATTTGGCTGGATTCAGATCTCAGTCACAAAGTGTTCGGGTCTGTCCACCTGTTCATCTGTCCCTCGTTATATTTACCCACAGTTTTAAGTCGTACTGTGTCCTCTGTCGTTTTTGTATCTGCAACCCAACTCCTTCAAAACTAGTCTCATTCGAACCAAACTTTCAGGATATGTTATTCACCTGGTGAAAGTATGCACCTGATGCTTAGAATTTTTGGTTTTACAGATTTTAGAGGTTCACAAAGGCAAAATAGCTCATTTGTTAATCTGGTTAGTTAATCCACGACTCCATCATAACTATAAGTCATATTCCAACCAAACTTGCAGGATATGATGTTCACATGATGTAGTTATATGTGCATCTGATAAGTAAGATTTTTATCTTATAATTTTTACAGGTTGACTGAGCCAAAATAGCTCATTTGTTAATTCCTACCACCAATGAAGGTCTTAGTGAACGAAACGTTTGGCCCTATCTTTTTACAACTTTTATGGTTTTGTTTTTGACATATTTTTATCTTTTAACCATGGCTCACCACCCCTACAATTTTTAATTTTGGTATCACTGGTAGCCATTGCACAACACTTTGTTTTATCATTTGTTAATTCAGTTTGTTAATCTGGAACTCCTTCAAAGCTGTAAGTCATATTCCAACCAAACTTTAAGGATATGAGTTGCTCGTCAGATTATTGTGCACCTGATACTTAAAATTAAGAAATAAAACATGGCCGCCATATTATATTGTCATTATAACATGGGCTTGAGTTGTTTTTGCAAATATTTTATCCCAAGCGTTAGCGAGGGATAAAATATGCAAAAACAACGAAAGCCCATGTTATAATGACAATATAGTATTTGGCGGGTATGATTTATTTCGATTCTAATATGGAAATTTCACCCATTTTATATCGGAAGCGAGCAGCAACTATCTAAGTAACATTTTGATTTTGACAAACTCGCTGACAAAAAAACTTTCCACAAATACAATGAAAACTTACTTTTGTTTGATTTAATAGTCATTTTTACTGTAGAAAATGCCTCAAGTCCTCTTAATCTCCATTCAAACTTCCCAACTGACGCTGCTTACGAACCGGACGTTACGATTTTATTTGTGACGTCACAAGTAGGAAAATTAAAGTTTGTCCCGAACATTGCCTTTTCAAGTAGAAAAAACTTCCTTAATGAATTTCGGAAACAAATCTAATTTAATTATACCCCCCGCAAACAAAGTTGGGGGGGGTATAGAGGAATCACCCTGTCTGTCTGTCCGTCCGTCTGTCCGTCTGTCCGTCTGTCCACACTTCTCGTAAGCGCAACTCCTCTTAAACCACTTGAAGGATTTTGATGAAACTTTACACAAAGAAAGGACACTATATGGAGATGTGCATGAAGAAATATAATTATTGTTCAAAACCAGGAAGGGGAGATAATTGAACTTCGACTTTTCGTTGATTCCCCATGTATGGGTTACCTCGTAAGCGAAACTCCTCTTAAACCACTTGAAAGAATTTAATGAAACTTCACGCAAAGTAAGAACATTATATGGAGATGTGCATGAAGGAATATAATTATTGTCAGAAACCAGGAAGGGGAGATAATTCAACTTTGAGTTTTCATTGATTCCCTATGTATGGGTTACCTCTTACACTCAACTCCTCTTAATCCACTTGAAGGATTTTGATGAAACTTTAGACAAAGGAAGAACACTATATGTAGATGTCTAAAATGTCAAATAGGCTGAAAAGGGTGAATTTTATATTTGTCTGATTTAGACAGAGTGTTTTCATTGGAACCCTTGTAAAAAGTTTTTTCTTGAAGATTACCCCCCGGTATATCATTGTGTCCACACTTGTACTGTGTCCGCACCTGTATTGTGTCCACACCAACTTTATTTTGCACTTACCATATCGATTCAGGGTTCAATGAGCGGGGGGTATCTTTGGCTGCCATTCGGCGACAGCTCTTGTTTTAATTTTAATTTGTTAGTTGATGGTATATTTTGACAGTTAAAATGAAAAATAGACTCAAGATATGCAACAGAAACTATGCATCTTTTGCGCATGTGTTAAGTGTGTTATATTGGTATTATAACACGAATCTATTTATAAAGCTAATACAGGAAGCCATATTAGAATTTTGATTATACAGATTTTAGAGGTTCACTGATCCAAAATAGCTCATTTGTTAATAAGGTTTGTTAATCTGCGACTCCTTCAAAAACTGTTTGTCAGATTCCAATCAAACTTTCAATATATGTTATACAGCACATTATAGACCTTTTTATTCACAAATTCATGGGTGCCGCCATTGCCGGCTTCCGAATGAACTTGTTACCGGAAGGGTGTAACGTTCGTAACACCTCGACGTTTGTCGATGTATCGGTACGAGGTTTAATGATACAGGTGTCATACTTCAACCGTTAATTACTCTAATAACACCTGTTGAGAAAGTGATAGAAACCTATTTAAGTGATAAAACAGTTATTATGACATCAAAGAAACCGCCTAATATATATTAATATATTACAAATAACTGTTAATTAAGTATAAAAGTTCGATATTTTACAAGCTGATTAAGAAAACGTAACCTTGGTTTGAAGGAAAAGAAATCAAATTCTCTAGTAATTTCGATTTATAAATTAATCATTTATATTTCATTAAAAAATAGTTGACGTATTCTCGATAGATATTCCGAAAGTTTGTAAAAATAACTTGGATGTTAATTTTTATGAAAGATTTTAATATGCATTTACAGGCTCTTAAAAATTTTGCGGAGATTGTAGAGATGGACTATTATTCAGCTAACCAGAATAATGAAAAAATATTGTAATAATTTTATGTTGAATGCTTTTAAAAAGTATCTACTTTTCATATTTTTTTAAATATTTTTGTTCGTGTTTATAAAGTCAAAGAAACAAAGAAGTATTTAATTCAAATAGTCTATGGCAAAATTTATATTTAGTAGGGGGGAAATAGCGAATGACATCAAATATATATCAACTGCATTTATTTTATCTAATTAATGCACAGGGAAGTCATTCTGCAAGAATAAAAATTCAAAAAGTTACATGAAACAAAATAATTTCACACCTAAAAAACACCCAAATTGAAGAGAGAAGTCAAGATTAAAATGCATAATTTAAGTTAACGGATAACGTCCAATTTGCCGAAATTCAAATTATTAAAAAAAACATATCGCAACTATTTGTTCCTTTATTTAATAATTCGTGTTTCTTCTCTTTAGTGAGGGGGCTCAAACTACATTTTGGGGATAAATAGGTTTATGCAATGAAAATATCGAGTATTTACCAAATTTTGATAACGGCCGATGTTACTTTTGTCCGACCAAGAAGAGATAGCCATAATATTTTTGAAAGAAGCAGTCCAACTAGAAAGTGGTTTTGTGTGATGTCGGGATTGTACTTTGTTCAATTTCCGAGAAAAAATATGTGTAGAAATAAATAATTTGTGAAATTCCATTTTAAAACACGTGGTAAATTAAAAAAATATATCTTAAAATCCATGGCCTTCATTTCTTTGTGGAAGCAATATATCATACTGACCAGTATATTAAGGACACGTGTCATGCCCCCAGGTGTAATAATCTACCTGGACAAAACCGTTTATTGTCACCTGGACAGAAGCTGAACTATGTAATATTCTACAATACGCAAAAAATTAAAGTAAAAAATTTAAGCTTGATTTTCATATCAATTGCATTTTATAATTTGTTATATAATGAATATTCAATTTGAACAGGTAATATTCTTTCAGAACGGATACCTGTTTGAAATAAAAATGTCCAAAAAATTTTTTTTTTATTAATTTATTATATAAATCACGACAAAATGATATGTTGCCGGCACAATCGAGTCTACACCCTCTTAATGGCGGACGACTGTGCGGCACCTGGCGGTCAAGTTCGATAACTCAGTAATCACCAATTTCTGAAAGCGTCTATACTTAATAGAATTTAGTTTTTACAGATTGTAGAGGTTAGCCAAGCCAACAAACTGCAGTTTGTTAATCTGAATAAGTCCTTCAAAAACAGAATTCATATTCCTAACAAATTTGCAGGATATGTTTTTCTCCTAATTGATACTTAAAATTTTGATTTTCCAGATGTTAGAGCTTCACTGGGCTTTTCTGTAGTGCAGGCGACACAAGTGTTCCATGAAAACCCATTAATTTTATTCTGTGAAGGATTTATGCTATTATTATTATTACACATTATTAAATACATAATATATTATTTTAACAAAAATTATAGTAAAATTTTCCCATGCAATCAACTTCATGCTTCATTGATTAGGGGGAAAAGTGGGTTGTATGAGATTTACCCACAGTTTAAAATTTATATTTTTATTCCCTATTTACAAGATGGGAGAAATCATATTCTTTGCAATGAATTTAATTTTAATTTGAATGGTAATTTTTGCACCAGTATTACTGAAATGTTTTGCTCAACATGGCCAGATTTGGTAGCAATTTTCAATGAAATTTATCACTTATTGTCCATATTGTAATGATCCCAGTTTGCATGTACCATTGTCAGATTGATAAATATTTTTATACAACAGCAAAAAATTTGAGGTCATATAATAGTATGGCATTGTCGGCATTGTTGTCGTCTGTATACACTTTTGTTTTTATGCCCTGCCTAGGATAGTAGGGGCATATAGTGTTCAGGTCTGTCTGTCCGTCCGTCCCAAGTAAGGTTTACCCTCAGGTTCAAGTTTTTTTTTCTGTAAAGGATGTATGCATGACACTTTGTAAAAATACACATTAGGGTATAATTAAACAAAAATTATAATAAAAGTTTATCCATGCTACCAACTTCATGCTTCACTGATCATGGCAAAAAGGGGGGTATTATGAGGTTTATCCTTAGGTTGAAGTTTTTTTCTGTGAAGGATGTATGCTATTATCATGAAACTTTGTATAAATACACATTAGGGTACAATTAAACAAAAATCGTTATAAAAATTTAGCCATACTACCAACTTCATGCTTTACTGATCATGGAATAAAGGGGTAGTATGAGGTTAACCCTTAAGTTGAAGTTTTTTTCTGTGAAGGAATCGTGTGCTATTATCATGAAACTTTGTATAAATACACATTAGAGTATAATTAAACAAAAATCATAATAAAAATTTATCCTTACTACCAGCTTCATGCTTCACTGATCATGGAAAAAGGCGGATAGTATGAGATTTAACCTCAGGTTTAAGTTTTTTTTCTGTGATGGATTTATGCTTTTATTATGAAACTTTATACAAATACACATTAGGATATAAATAAACAAAAAAACATAACAAATATTTACCAATACCACCAACTTCATGCTTCACTGATTATGGAAGAAAGGGGGATAGTTTATCGAGCGTTTTACATTTCTGCAAATTGGCATTACGTTTCCTGAAAAAATAATTTACCTTTCCGGAAAAAATATATATTACGTTTCCACAAAAGAAATATTTCACCTTTGTATCCACAATTTTAAGTTAATACAATTAAAAAATAATAATAATAAAGATGACCGCTAAATGATCCAATAAATTTTGAATGTTTAACTTTTTTTTCACAGATCTAGAGTATCACATACAATATTAAAAAGAAACACGTACTATGATAGCCAACAAGTATTTTTTGTTTTGATACTTTTTCCAGAACTTTTTTCAGAAGTTTATTTTTGTGGGTTAAAAAAAGAACATATCTTACCATTATGTTATTTCAAATTCAAAGGTAAACATGTTCAAAACCTTAACTGGATTTATCAGTGAAGTCTTATTAAAGTCAATAGTCAAAACAAAATAGTGTGGATCCACCCAGTACATTCATGCACAAAGCTGACGATCATATTTTTTTTTGTCAACTTTATTTAATCATTATAAATCATATTGAAATTGTAATGAAAGCTACCTGATAAGCCAGGTAAATTTTCAGAAACGTAATGCAAAAAATTTGCAGAAACGTAAACTTTTAATTTGCGGAAACGTAATAATTAAAGTGAAAGTCCACAAATTTTTACTTTTTACCTAATTCGATTCACTTTATATCGAAAATGCTTCATGCAAAATTAAAGTGGTGTACCTTTTTTATTTAGGGAGATATTTGTAGTTAAGAGTTTAACCTAGTACAGTTATGGGTATCGCCATTTTGGGTCGGAAGTGACGAAATATTGATACAGATTATTATAATTTGTATCACTAACAATTACGGAGAAGACACGATTCAGAGAAAGGATGCTGGGTAATTATGGGTTTGACCAAGTGACAGCTGTGTTGATTGTACCAATTAACAAAATTTACCTGTACCTGAGTCTTACATAACTGAACATTTTATAACCTGTATCCAAGGCTACAGTTTCATCGTGCACACTGAATGTAATGCATTAACAAGATGACCATTGTAATTTTTTTTGCTTTCTACTACAGAACGTTGATGTGCAATGTATACTGCACCATCATATGGATTATTATAAAAAAAAAAAATCAACAGAAAAATTGGCATTTTTGTACTGCATCCTCTAGAGTGACGTCAAACTGTAAAACAGTCCCAAGTTGGGCCTTGTTACATTTTTCTTCAAAGCTTTTATTGGGCGAATTATTTATACATATGCATTTCATCAACGCAACATCCAGCTTTTGCAAGCCTAAGGCTTTACAGATCCTTTTGTCAAATATAAGATGCGTACCTTTAAAACAGATGTGTATTCAACGTAAACTGCAACATCTTAATTTATCTTTCAAAGTATTGAAACACTAATTTTAGGATTTAACCTTTTTATTTCCATAATAAAATAATTGATTTCGTTTTTCTTTCTTTTTATTATGTATATGTTTTTATACCCCGCCACACGTAGTGACGAGGTATTATGTGATACCCCAAGTCGTGTGTCCGTCCGTCCGTCCGTCCGTCCGTCCGTCCGTCCCCGAAGGTTTCCGACTGATCACTTGTGAACGAAATAGCATAAGGTCTTCAAACTTGGTATGTAACTTCTTTACCACAAAACTCAGGCCAAGTTCGATTTTGGGTTCAGAGGTCCAAGGGGTTCTGGAGTTATGCCCCTTGAAACTTTGAAATTTTGCGAATTTTAGGGTTTCCGACTGATAACTTGTGAATGAAATAATGTATTGTCTTCAAACTTGGTATGTAACTTGTATACCACAAAACTCAGGACAAGTTGGATTTCAGGTTCAGAGGTCTAAGGGGTTCTTGAGTTATGGCCCTTGAAACTTTGAAATTTTGCAATTTTTAGGGTTTCTGACTGATAACTTGTGAATGAAATAATATATTGTCTTCAAACTTGGTATGTAACTTGTATACCACAAAACTCAGGCCAAGTTTGATTTCGGGTTCAGAGGTCTAAGGGGTTCTTGAGTTATGCCCTTTGAAACTTTGAAATTTTGCGAATTTTAGGGTTTCCGACTGATAACATGTGAATGAAATAATATATTGTCGTCAAACTTGGTATGTAACTTGATTACCACAAAACTCAGGCCAAGTATGATTTTTGGTTCAGACGTCCAAGGGGTTCTTGAGTTATGCCCCTTGAAACTTTGAAATTTTGTGGAACGTGGCGGGGTATCATGTAATGCACCATTACTATTTTTTGTTTTTGTTTTGATTTTTTTTTTCTTGTTTTTGTGTTTTTTACTTGCTATTTGTATAATGTTTTGTTTTGTTTTGTTTTGTTTTGTTTTTTCTTTTATTTATTTATTTTTACGTTTTGGTTTTAATAAACATCACAATGTCAGAGTTTACCTACCTTGGAAGATGTTCAGGTATCTAGTCACCTGCGTTGTGTAATAGCCGATGTTTTTCTTACACCCAAATAGAGAATCATTCGAGGTATCCAGTTGGGATCTTTGTAGTGTAAAATTGTCAACATTTATTTACAAAACATTCAGAATCGAGACGGCATCTCCACCTGATCTATACATATCAAGGAAGAAAAAAAAAACAAACAAAATATGTGTATCAGAGATTGGACACAACAGTACACCTGACGGTAATCTAATTACGATGATCATGTTCATTTTTTTCATTGAAGAATAATAGATAGGTGCAGCAGAAAACTGTATATTTTCGTGTTTGTTGGAAGTTGAAACATAGAATTTCTATACGGGCGTCTACACGAATGAACACCCCTGCACCTCGAAATCATGAATAAATGTAACAAGATTAAAAAGTCAATCATTAGCAGATGACCCAACAGGTAAAGAAAGTGTAATTAGGCCAATTCACAGAATGGTACATAAATATTGGTAAACGCTATTCTAAATATCAAACATTGTATCGCCTTAGTTTTGACAATTCTTGTCACAGTAGACAGGCGCGTAAAATGTTTATAAAGATACTGTGCTGTCTAGCCCGTTATCATTGTGTGATATAGAAACTGAAAACAACATAGATTTAAAAGAATGTTAAGAATCTTTTACACAAAATAAGAAAAATATATGTAAGTCATGAGTCGAACGGCGATTTTTTTGAAAATGCAATAATGAACTTTTGTCATATCGTTAGTGATCGTTGTTGACATACGCCTTATAGCGGTACTCGCTGGTTATAACTTGATGTCAGTACACAGAGCGCCCCCTGCACAATGTCACATGACCCTCCATGACTAGACATTTTGTGAATAAAATACGTTTTTTTGCAACAATGAATTAAAAATACAAAAAATGAAATATGTCATGTGTGTCAGAACCATATAAGGAATTAATATTCACTTTTCCATAATTTTGCGGACTTTCTTTTTAACTTTGGAAAAAATTGCGGAAAAGTAATGTGCCCGGTTTATCCATAGATTTAAGTTTTTAGCTCACCTGGCTAATGCCAGGGTGAGCCTTTACCATCACTTTGCGTCCGTCATCCGTCCTTCGTCCTTCCGTCTGGCGTAAACTTTTCATTCAAAGATCTTCTCCTCTGAAACTACTGGGCCAATTAAAACCAAACTTGGCCACAATAGTCCTTAGATGGTCCCCTGCGAAAAAGTTGTTTTTCAGATCCGCGCTATATCCAAGATGGCCGCCAGCGGGGATCATAGCTTTAACATTGGACCCTATAGGAAAATACTTGCAAAGATCTTCTCCTCTGAAACTACTTGTCCAATGACAACCAAACTTGGCCACAATAGTCCTTAGATGGTCCCCTGCAAAAAAGTTGTTTTTCAGATCCAGGCTATATCCAAGATGGCTGCCAGCCGGGATCATAGTTTTAACATTGGACCCTATGGGAAAACACTTTCAAAGATCTTCTCCTCTGAAACTACTGAGCCAATTTAAGCCAAACTTGGCCACAATTGTCCTTAGATGGTCCCCTGCAAAAAAATGTTTTTCAAATCCGTGCTATATTCAAGATGGCTGCCAGCAGGGATCATAGTTTTAACATTGGACCCTATGGGAAAACACTTTCAAAGATCTTCTCCTCTGAAACTACTGAGGCAATTGAAACCAAACTTGGCCACAATAGTCCTTAGATGGTCCCCTGCAAAAAAGTTGTTTTTCAGATCTGGGCTATATCCAAGATGGCCGCCAGCCGGGATCATAGTTTTAACATTGGACCCTATGGAATATCTTCTCCTCTGAAACTACATGGCCAATTAAAACCAAACTTGGTCACAATAGTCCTTAGATGGTCCCCTGCAAAAAAGATGTTTTTCAGATCCGTTTTATATCCAAGATGGCCACCAGCGGGATCATAGTTTTAACATTGGACCCTATGGGAAAACACTTTCAAAGATCTTCTCCTCTGAAACTACTCAGCCAATTGAAACCAAACTTGGCCACAATAGTCCTTAGATGGTCCCTGCAAAAAAGTTGTTTTTCAGATCTGTGCTGTATCCAAGATGGCCGCCAGCAGGGATCATAGTTTTAACATTGGACCCTATGGGAAAACACTTTCAAAGATCTTCTCTGAAACTTTTCAGCCAATTGGAACCAAACTTGGCAACAATAGTCTTTAGGTTGCCGCCCTGCAAAAGAGTTGTTTTTCAAGTCTTTGCATAATGCAAGATGTCTGCCAGCGGGGAACAGTTTTAACATTTGACCCATTGGGAAAACATTTAAAGATCTTCTCCTGAAATTACATAGCAAATAATGAAAAATACTTGGTCACAACGGGCCATAGTTGTTCCCATTTGAAAAATTTGCTTGGCTTGTCTGCATGGCATTCAAGATGGCCCCAGTGGGGAACATAGTTTAACCTCGAGACTTAACGGAAGCCTATCGGAAAACATTTAAAGATGTTCTCCTCTGAAAATATTTAGTCAATTGAAACCAAAATTAGACTCAATGGTCCCCTTCAAGAAAGGTGACAGTAGAACTGCACCCCCATCCAAAATATCTGCCAGTCTGGAATATAGTTTAACTTAAGATAATATAACATCAGTGTCTATTAACAAATTTGAAAATAATGCCCTTAAAACATTGGGATTATTTTAACTGCATAAAGCAGCCATGGCCCAAGTGAGCGATACAGGCTCTTGAGAGCCTCTTGTTTTCTATGAGGGATGTATGCTATTATCATTAAACACCTATTAAATTAAATACCCATTAGGGTATAATTAAACAAAACTCATAAAAAGAATATATCCATGCAACGAACTTCATGCTTTACTTATCACGAAATATAGCATTGTTCAAAATAGTTGCGAGGCGAGGGTGTCCGTTAGACACATACTTGATGGTCAATAACTTAAGTCCTAGTTTATCAATCATTGTGAAATTTAAACACAATGTTCCTTGGCACAAAAGGAAGGCTGGGATTGCTTTTGGGTATTGTGAACCCACCTGTTTTTGAAAAAGGACCAAACTGGTTGCTTTCTTATATTGGGCTGTAGAATATTTATTATTAATCAGATTTTTACTGAGTTTGTAGTGAAGTGTTCTCCTGAGGAAATTTTGAATCCTTAGAATGCAAAGCATTTCACATCCAATGTACTGTTGATGAGATAAATGGGGCCAAAAAGTGAGTCATAACAAATTTTTTTTTAGCCGAGTTGCGACGAAGTCAAACTCGGCTTATAATTGATGAATGGCGTCTGGGCGTCCGGGCGTCAACTTTTGGTTTCCGCATGATATCTTGAGAACCACATGTCATATCTAAATGAAACTTGGCACAGACATGAGTTATGATTAGAGGAAGATCCGTATCGATTTTGAGGTTTGTGCGACAAAGGTCAAGGTCACAAATTCTAAAAATAGAACAAAAATTTGACTTATTCGTTTCCACACAATATCTCCAGAACCACATTACACATCCAAATGAAACTTGGCATAGACATGAGTTAGGATCAGAGGAGGAACCCTATCGATTTTGAGGTCTGTGCAACAAAGGTCAAGGTCACAACTTCTAAAAATGTAACAAAAATTAAACATTTCAATAAAGCCTAAAATCACATGTTTGGTATTATTTGATAACAAAAATAGCTAAAAAAATTTATTGTTCATTCAAAAGTAGTTTTTATATTGCTAGAACATGTAAATTTATTTTATAGTTCTAATTATGTTCACCAACACACTTTTTTGGGGTGTCAACAACTTAAAAATTAGATAGAATGAAAAGTCAGAATTAAAAAAGGGAGGTAATAAAACTAAGGGAGGTAATTAATTTAATATGAAGAAGTGTTCAATATTACTAAAAGTTTTTTGCAATGTCCAGTAAAAATAAAATCTTAGATGAAAAACAAAAATACATTTGTGTATTCTGATTTTTTGTAAATTATTGATTTCAGCATACATATACATATTACCTGGATTATAAGGGGAACCCCTGCCCAAATTTTTTTTGGATGGTGGTCTGAAATGGGTTGTAATGGATAGTGGAGCTTTTAGTTGCCATGGAAACCAAACCAGAACACTGAATCTTTCAAAAAAAAATTACGCTTCACAATTTCTGAAATATGTATGAACTAGATTATAGGGGGAACCCCTGCCATTTTTTGTTTGTTTTTTTTTCTTGAAAAATGGGGGGGGGGGGCTTGGAATGTTTTGATTTCAGCAATATGTATGTAACCTTGATTATAAGGGGAACCCCTGCCCAAATTTTTTTTAGAGGTGTTCTGAAATAAGTTGCAATGGTTAGTGGAGATTTTGGTTGCTATGCATACCAAACTAGAAAACTGAAATTATTAGAAAAAAGGTATTCTGATACACACTTTAAATTTCAGCAATAATAAAATAAAAAACTAGATTTTAAGGGAGAATCCCTGCCCAAAGTTTTTTTTTTTCAAAAGGAACTTTGAATGTTTTGACTTTAAGTCAAGTTAGGACCAAGTCAAACTTCCTCAAAAGTTCCATTATAAATCTCTGATTGAAATAAAAGAATGTATATGCTGATATGCAACTATTTGCCTATCCCATGATGTAATCATGTAATCATGAAAATAACAAATTCGCAACTCGGATTTCGCACCTTGGATGCGTTTTCTGATTTTTTAAATTTTTAGTCCGATTTTGATGCAGTTTTTCAATGGATTCCCCATGAAAGGTTAATGTAGAACTTTTCTGTTAGATTTTTGATACCTAATGTTTCCTTTCAGAACTATGGAGGTCCAAACGGGGCCAAAATTACAAATGTGCAGATTACCTAAATTTTTATTTTATCGGATTTCGATTTTTCCTTTGGATTCCTCTTGTTGTAAGCTTTCCATGAAATGTCAATGGATTTGGTGTATCTATACCGTTTCCAAGGGTCATTTTTTTAAGCGGCCAAACTTGCAATTTTTCAAAATATGTAAGATCATGATGTCCGTCTGTCCGTCCTATCAGGCATCTTTTCGTTTATTTGTCCCTCATAGGGAATACACACTTTGTAGTGACAACTTTTAGACAACTTGGTGAAATTCAATGAAACTTTCATAGAATGTTCAGGATCTATTGCCAATGTGCACCATCTATTTTGAGATTTGATTAATTGATTTTTTTCTGCTGATTTTTAGCTCACCTGGCTAATGCCAGGATTAGCTTTTGCCATCACTTTGGGTCTGTCGTCAGTCCGTTTTCTGTTCATCTTTTCGTCCATCTTTTCATTCAAAAATCTTTCCTCTGCAACTACTGGGCCAACTGGAACCAAACTTTGCCACAATAGTCCTTGGGTGGTCCCTTACAAAGAAGCTGTTTTTCAGGTTCCAGCTATTTCCAATATGGCCGCCAGCGGGGAATAGTTTTAACATTGGACCCTATGGGAAAACACATTCAAAGATCTTATACTCTGAAACTACAGGGCCAATTGGAACCAAACTTGCCCACAATAGTCCTTGGGTGGTCCCTTACAAAAGCTGTTTTTCAGGTCCACAGGATATCCAAGATGACCACCAGCACGAAACTTAGTTTTAATATTGGACCCTATGGGAAAATACGTTCAAAGATCTTCTTCTCTAAAACTACTGAGCCAATTGGCACCAAACTTGGCCAAAATAGTCCTTAAATGGTCCCTTACAGAAAAGGTGTTTTTCAGGTTCGCGCTGTATCCAATATGGCCACCAGCGGGGAACATAGTTTTAACATTGGACACTACATGTTTAGGAAAACACATTCAAAGA